>JAJPUD010001277.1:157297-208946 GCA_023553655.1 Myrmecobius fasciatus
GAGAGAGAGAGAGAGAGAATGAGAAAGACAGAGAGAGAGGAGAGAGAGACAGAGAGACAGAGAGGAGAGAGAGATAGACACACAGAGAGAGACACACATAGAGAGAGGAGAGACAGAGAGACAGAGAGACAGAGAGAGAGAGAAGGAGAGAGAGAAGAGAAAGAGAGAGAGGAGAGAGACAGAGAGAGAGAGACAGAGAGTGAGGAGGGAGAGAGAGAGGAGAGACACACACAGAGAGAGAGAGACAGACAGAGAAAGAGAGAGAGGAGACACAGACACACACAGAGAGAGGAGAGACAGAGAGAGAGAGACAGTGAGAGAGAGAGAAAGAGAGAGAGAGAGAGAGAGAGAGGAGAGAGAGACAGAGAGGAGAGAGACAGAGGAGAGAGAGAGAGGGAGGGAGAGAGAAAAAGAGAAAGAGGGAGGGAGTCTTCTGGAGAAGGTTAGTTTTGTTTATTACAAGTGTAACCTTGGCTTATGGGGAGGGGCAGGACAGTGGGAATCGCTGGAGCCTGGAGGTATAAGATTTAATATTCATAAATGACCTTGCCAGGAACTACTTCAGTGCCTGGTCCCCTCTCACCCCTCCCAACTCTCTACCTCAAGACTTGCAGATGGAGCTCTCCTCATTGCTTCCCATAGAATCGTAGACTTTTACGATTTTATGTAGAATGTAGAATCAGAGAATTTTAAAACTAGAAGGCTTTTATCCAGAATCCCTAAGTTCTTTCTCCCAGAAAGCTCATCAAATTCTCTCCCAGCTCTAGGGTCTGCAGGGTCAATATGGGAGTATGGACACAAGAACTTTCATGGGTCTGTGTGCACATGTGGTCTATCTGTGACTCTCTGTGTGTTTGTCTGACTGAGTGGATCTGTGTGCACATGTCCATGTCATATTAGCATGTTATCCTGTATGCCTATGGATATGTACATTTCTGTGCACATATTAGGAGGATCTTTCTGCTTGTGTTTCATTTGAAATCCATTTTCCACCCTAGTACTTGTCTAGTCACAGAGTAGGTGTTCAAATACTTGTTTAATTGTACTTAAAAGGAACTGAGAATACAGGTAGGAAAGCAGTGGGAAGAGCTCTGGATTTGGAATCAGTAAAGCTCCTATTCTGATTCCAACCTGGCCTCCAACTACTTGAGGAATATTAACCATGTTCCCTGATCTTCTTGAGCCCTGAAACTAAAAAAATCTTTCTTTTATCATCTATAAAATCATGACAGTAATACTTCTTGCCTGTGTACCTCATAGGATTATTGTGAGGAAAACATTTTACAAGCTTTAAAACAGTATATGAGTCTGAGCTGCTATTAAGTAAAGCAGAAGTTTATAAGATCTGAGACAGTCAAGTCCTAGGATTATTATGTGGAGAAAAAAATTGGAATCTTCAAGTTGAGAAGATTTTAAGAGGTCATCTACTCATTACCCATCCCCTCCAACCCTTCTCTCTTCCAAACTTTCATATTTCTATTAAAGACACTATGTTCTCTCCAATTTCTTAGGCTGGCAACCTTGGCATTATCCCACTCAACTCATATATCCAGTCAGCTGTCAACCTTTGCAACATCTCACATCTGGCTCCTACTAACTACTCACTCAAATACTGCTCAGATACTCACCTAGAATGCTGCAACAGTTTTCCAATTGGTCTTCCTGCCTTGTTTTCTCATTCCACTTTAGTCACTCAACACTGAAAGTAATGCCCAAGAAATGTTCCTTAAAGATAGAACTAACCATGTTACTCTTCCACTTTATCAACTCCATTGGTTATCGACTGCATCTAGTCTTAGATAAAATAATAGCTTTTAAATCCCTTCACAACTTTGCCCTAAACTATCTTTCCATACTCATTGAACATCATTCCCTCTTCTGTACTGTGGAATCCAATCCAAATTGTCTCTGTTCCCCTTACATGATACTCCATGGGCTTTGTACTGTCTGCTTCATATGCCTGGAATGCATTCTATTTTTCACCTCTCCCTCATAGAATTTCTTTCTTCAATATTCCACAAAAATACCATCTTTAACATGAAGCTTTTTTTAATCTCACCAATTGGCTAGTGTTCTTCCTTCCAAACTACATTTTACTTATTTATTTGTATTTATTCTTTTTATACTTATTCACTACATATTTACATATGTCCTTGTTTTCTCCATTAGAACACAAGGTCCTTTTGAATAGAAATTATTCCATTCTTTGTATGTGTACCCCCAACACACTGCACATAGTAAGCACAGTTGTTGATTGATGAATTGGTCTATTCAGTTCTCCATCTCCATCCAAACTTTGCAAAATAGATAATCAAGTATTCTTCTCTTGAAGATGTCTAAAGGTAGACTCCAGGGCTTCCCTTTGTCAACCTTTTTATTCTTTAATTTCCTGAAAGTCAGGAAGTTATCTCATGTCTAACCAGGATCCCTCCTGCTTAATTTCAGGCAGTCTCTGGCAGAGTGAGATGACCTCCATAAGCTGCCAAGTTCTTCTCCCAAGAACTGTAGGAAGATTCTCATAGAAATACAACAACCCTTTTCTGTACAATATGGAGCCTTAGATTCTAGAGATTTAACATTGATTTTGAAGGGAAAAGATATGGATCACTTGATCCCTACTCCCCAAATGTGCCTCCATTCAGCAAACACAGTATATAATGTGTCTAAAATTAAAATGCCTTCATGGGTACTATTGTCTTTTTTTTCTTCCAAATTTGTAAGCAAAGAAGAAGTGAAAGAGAAATCAATGGAGGCCAAGAAACAGTGGGACAATGTTTTTGGGGGATTGAACTGCTTCCTAGAGAGAAGCTTTATAGCCTGGCTCTGAATTTTGGGAAATAAGAATTCCTAATGAAGATACCATAGATCCCTTACCAGAGGCCAATTCAAACATCTTTAGTTTTTTTCTGCTTTAATATTCACCAGTCTTAGCCTAAGTCAACAAATACTTTCAATTCAACTTGACAGCATGAATAAAGACCTACTATGTGCCAAGAACTTAATGGAGAATACTACTGGAATATAAAGTCAAAAACCAAACAGTCCTAGTGCAAAGGATCTTAGACTTATTTTAGTGGGGGGAGGGAAATTCCAAGTAAATATAAAGTAAATCAAAATAAATTTTTGGGGGGAAGAAAAGCACTAACTTGGAGAATGAAGCCTTTTCTTCAGAAGGCACTTTAACTGATTGTTAAAGTCAGCTAAAAGTTCCAAAAGACAGAGGTGAGAAGGGAGGCACTGGAGACAGCCTGGGCAAAATCATGGAAAAGAGAAACACAATGCCATATATACAGAACAACATGTGGTATTGCTTGACTGGAATATAGAATTCTTGAAGGAAAATAATGTATAAGCACCTGGGAAAGGACATGAAAGGTTTTACATGTCAGACAGAAGAGTCTGTATTATATTTTAAAGGCAATAATGGTGGAACTTGAGCTAAAATTGTCCAGCTGAGGTCAGAGGAGGAAGTGGGAAGCCCCTGACCCCTTCATCTTCAGAAATATAGGCTAGACACAGCCATCCCAGAAAAGCCATCATGACTGACTTGCTCTTAACTCTGATTTCTTAATTACCCTATTACTGTAAATAATCTCCAGCCAAACAATTAGCTTCCTCATTTTTGTTTGAGCTAATTTTTTTAGTCTCAACCTTAAGGGGGAGAAAAAAAAGCATACCATAAAGTCCAAAGTTGGCTGGATGTCAGTGTTTCTCTGTAAAGTTGGTGGCATCAGCTTACTTATCCACTTTGCCCACCTTTTCTACCTTTCTCCTCTCTTCGGTGTTGGCTGCTCCTACTGATACCAGTTGGAAGTGCCAGCTATTCAGTGATGTCTCAGACACTCCAGCAGGAGCTCTGCAGCCAGAGCCAAAGGAGGCCCTTTCTCAGGAACTGAGTGCTGACCCAAAGGTAGGATGTCCTTTAAGGACAAATCACAGGCTATTTTCCTGAGAGTGAAAATGATGCTCCTTCCCCAAAGAAGAGTTTTGGGAAGGACTTAGAAATAATGCTGCCTATGGGATCTGAGGTTTGGGGTTCCAATCCTACCTCTGACAATTACTAGCAGTATTATTTTTGTCAAATCACTTTTTCTTTTTGGGCCTCAATTTTCTTATCATATATTATCCAACACTGTTTTCTAATTCTTCTTTAGTTTAATTGTTTCTTCAGTTAGACTAGGAGATTCTCAAGGACAAGGACTATACCTTCTCATCTCTCTCACAAGAGTTCAATAGATCCTTTTCAAATTAATTTCTCCCCTCCCCTCCAGCCCCATTCCTCTTCCTGATTCTAGGTCTGCTGGATGTCCTTTGAGCTTGGAGGGGAGAGAGCATACTGGCTGCCCCTCACATCCCAACCTGGTTATTAGTTCCAGCACGTTCTCCCTCACCAAGATTCCTACAGCCAAGATTGCCCGGAAAACTCCATGGGGAGTGTGTAAGGGACACCTTGGGTCTAATGTACTAACATTTAATGGGCAGATCTCTTCAGGTCCCTGCATTAATATAAAACTGTTTTGTTAGTTCTAAACTAGATACAAAGTCACACTGGAGAAGGTTGTATGTCTGAAGGGGAGATACATTGGAGAGACATAGTAGGCACTTAATAAATGTTTCTTTTATTCTTTCCATCCCTTCCTTCCTCTCTCCCTTCCTTCCCTTCCCTCCATCCTTCCTCCCCCTTCTCTATTCTTTCCTTCCTTCTTTTCTTTCTTCCTTCCTTTGTTCCTTCCTTCCTTCTTTCCTTTCTTCATTCTTTCCTTCCTTCCTTCCCTCCCTCCTTCTTTCCTTTCCTCCTCTCCCTCCTTCTCTCCTTCTCTCCTTCTTTCCATGCCTTTCCTGCTAAACTAGCTATATTCTATCCTCCAGAGGAGTCTCACCTGGATCACACTCTTAAACTTTAAGGACTGAGCAGGATGAGCACTCGAAGGAGGCAGAGCTCTGAGAGTGCTGCATCAAGCTATTGTTTGAGCATGTTGTCATGAACAAGACACTTCTTAACTGGATATTGTACCCACCTGACATCCCCTGCCCCCTGCTCTGTCACCCAGGCACTGCCTGACTCTGACTATTCTTAAGCCTGTTTTTGGAGAAACCAAGGGTCAGAATAGGTTTTGTTTCCAGACCAGACCGGGTTCTGATCCTGAGAATATTGATCTCACTGCACCAGATACATGAGATTCAATTCAGAGGTACTAGGAACAGGCTGGACCAATGACTCCTCTGCTCTTTTCTTTCTCCTCCTTGTTCTAGACAACCCCAGAGCTCAGGGACCAGGTATTGTGGAGAAAACTTTGTATCTGGATCACTTATCTACAGCTGGACTTGTAGCTGGAAGTAGAGACCAGGACAGATAATTACATTAGATTTTGATCCATGCGTAGAACCCAAGAAAAAGGATCTCAGGCTGGAAACAAACAGGTCCCAACTATCTGTAGCACCCATCCACAAGCCTGAAATGTAAGGCAAAAAGCATCAACATTAATTAATAAATATGCACAGGCCACCCAAACATATGAATAAAATCCTGCAGGATATTGAAAGAGACATTGATGAAAAGAATGTCACCCAGTAAGAATCAGATACCACCACCCCCAATTTAGATGACTTCTGTGGGCTTACATATCACCCTATCTTCACTGGTTCATCTAATAAATAGAGCCCTTTCTTGTCTGTCTCCATTCAGTTCCACCACCAAACTATTCTCTACACATACCATGTTCATTCCTGTCTTTTCTCATATCATCCTTGGAATTCTTACTGCCTCTTCTCTGAGGCATCTACAGGCAGTTTAATGATGTGGTAGACAGAGTGCTAAGCTCGGTATCAGGAAGAATTGAGTTCAAATCCAGACTCAGACACTTACTAGCTGTGTAATTCTGTGCAAGTCATTTGATTTCTGTCTGCCTCAGTTGCTTCAAGTGTAAAATGGGAGTAATGAGAGCATCAATCTCCCATGATTGTTGTAAGGCTCAAATGAGATAATGGCTTGGTATGTAAGCAATTAATGAATGCTTAGTTTCCTTTTTTCCTTCTTTCCTCCCTTCTTTCCTAGAACCCAAATCCTTAGTGTCCTTGTAATCCCAGCTCTTCCACAAAGTCTTCTCTCTAGTCTCCTGCTATACAGAAACCCTTCTCACTTATAATCCACACTACTCAATCTAGTATTTGACCACAAGCACTATTCTTTTTACTATTCCTTGTGCCTCTCTGGCTAGACTGACTGAGTTCCCGAGGACAGACACTTTGTCGCCTTCTCTTTTTCCCCCAACAGGATAGTGCAGGATAGAGCTGAACACACATAGTGCAGAGGTACAGATGATTTAATTCAATCTTGGGGTTCAAGGTACCCATCTCCAACATGACAAAATCATATCAAAGAGATCATCCCCAAATCTAGATCTCACTCTCTAATGTCCCCCATCAGAGTCACCATTCAGGGCCAAAGGAGACTTTGGGATAACCCAGAGGGTTTTTTTTCTGGCAGAATTATCAGTCCTTTTAAGTGTCAGTTTGCCTTCTAACTTGGGATTCACCAATACGCTGGCCAGATGGCTTTAGGAAGAGAGAATCAGCCTTAAGTATAGTCTGAGAAAGCAACTGCCTCTACAGACATTCCAGGGAGTCCTCCCCCCAAATAGCTGTATAGATAAGTGTAAAGATACAGATAGAACTTGAACTCAGTTCTTCTGATGTTAAGACTTTCTCTTTCTTTCATTTACCTCTCATTTAATTTTCAGTGGCATGTCTTTGTGAAAAAAATAGGTATCAAAAGACCTAGATCCTAGAGACACTACTAAGTAGCTACATAATCTTAAGCAAGATTCTTCCTCTCTCTGGGCTGCCTCAGTTTCCTTAGCTATAAAATTAGAGGATTGGACAAGATGATCCCTAAGGCCTCTTTGAGCTCTAACATTCCCTAATACCAACTAGTTCTGGTCCTTCCTCCATCCAAGATAATTTCCCAGTCTACTGAGCCCCACCTGGATGCCATTGTATGGCACTCTCTCTTGGGTTTTGTTCATCTGGAAATATCTCCATCCATCTTTTTTACTTTCTGGTTAAAACACTCACCTAATCCTAACCTAATCCCTTTCAATTTGGGGAGAGAATTGAAGGGGAAAAGCATGTAACTGAAAGGCCTAATACTAACAGATGGGTAAAAGGTATGTATAAATTATGCCCGCTGCTGTCAATTCTACCTCTCCAGATAAAGTGATATGAAAGGTGTTTCATTTATAGGGGAAATTAATTGCCATCTGTATGATTGGACAGTGTGAAAAAAACCACAAGAGGTGTCCCATATATTTTTCTTGCTGGTCTTAACACCTTGTGTGCATAGGGCGCATGTGTTTCTCTGGACTTAGGAGATTGTTAGCATTTACATGACTGTGAGTGTTCCCCATTCTCTAGAGCTCTAGGGCCATGTAAGTGGTTCAGCCACCAGAGTCTAGCTCAGGAAGTCACAGTGGCACATAGATGTTAGTCAGGAGGATCACAGAACCAAATCCAACCCTGAATTCTAGTCCTGTCTGACTCATTCATCCATTAGGTATGACTTAACTAGGTGATTATTAAACGGATGGATAAAAAGTTTACTGTACAAATTTCAGATAATTATTGTAGGATTAACTAGCTCTATGATCTCAGTCAAGGCACTTAGATCCTCTAGGTCTCTGTTTTCCTACCTACCAAATAAGAATGAAATGGTTGAAAGAGGATCAAACGAAATTAAGTTCATATAAATTAGATTTGAAAGAGACCTCCAAATCCATAATTTTATTGGTGAAGAACCTGAGGCCCAGAGAGATAGAATAAATTACCTAAAGGAATAGAATAAGAAAGTAAGCATAACCATTCTTCCAACCCAAGATCTCGAACTCAGAATCCAGTACCCTTTCCACTCCACAAATGCTAGTTTCAAAAGTTCTGTTCTCTCGTCAAAGAATCCGCATCTTAGTCATCTTTGCAGCTCTCACATGATTTAGCATAATGCCTTAGACATAACAAGCAGGCACACAAGAAAGATCTGCTGAATTCAATGGGGAAAACATTTCAAGTTCTCTACTTGTTCAGGAAACATTCTTTGGGGAATAACTAAATGTGGTGACTTTGGATAAGTTGATTCCCTTTCTATAAAATGAGGGGGTTGCATGAGAGAAGGTCTCTGAGGTCCTTTTCAGCTCCCACATTATTATAATTATTTTATTGTTGGGAACTGGATATTCCCTAGAGAAAGGGAAGCTTATTAAAGTTGGGATATCCATTGTTATTTGGATAAAAGGGAAGAAGACTAGATAGTGATTCTTAGGAAGAGTAAATCCAAAGATCAAGGAGATATTTAGGGACAATTTTCTTAGTGTTTTTAAAAATTATATCACATGGGTGGCTGCCTACTTCATCTCTACCTAGGGCCAGCCTGGTCCTTGACCAAATGCCAAAGCCTGAGGATCTGGGGCCTGCAAAGCACACAGCTTTTGGCTGGCTCTAGGCTGGTATTTTATTCCTTTCAAATAGAAAGGAGGCTGAGCCTGGGCAAAGGCAGTTTCAGTTGCTTGGATGGATTTTTTTTTTCTTTTTTGCTGAGGCAATTGGGGTTAAGTGACTTGCCCAGGGTCACACAGCTAGGGAATGTTAAGTGTCTGAGACCAGATTTGAACTCAGGTCCTCCTGACTTCAGGGCTGGTGCTCTATCCACTGCGCCACCTAGCTGCCCCTGGACTTTTTTCTTGACAAATTGTAATAGCTTACATTTATATAACACTTTCATCTGTAGTTTAAGTGTTAAAACAATTTTACAGATGGGAAAACTGAGGACCTGAAAAGTCAAGATTTGCCCAAGAACACTCAGCCAGTAAGTGCTTGGAACAAGGACTGGAACCTAAGTTTTCTTACTCTGGATCTAGAGTTTTTCCCAGAACATCATTAATAGTCCCACAGAGCCCCATGCCAGGGTCCCTTCCTCTCTAGCAACTATCTCCTTCATTCCATCCATGCTCCCCCCAGCCCCATGGGGTCTTTTTCAGTTTGGCAAACTGAGGCTCACAGATTTGGATTTGTCAACAGGGTGAAATTGCAAGTGCTTCCTAGATCTCAGACTAGGAGCTTCTGAGAAAGAGACAGACAGATAGAGACAGAGAGGCAGAGACATAAAGTAAGTTGTCTTTCCCTCTTTAAAAGCATGCAGACAACCATTAGAAATCATTCTTCTTGGCCCTAGAGACCTAGACTGCCCTAGAGCTGGGGACAGTGTGGGGTTGGGGAATGTACTCTCCTAAGCCAACCAAGGGAAACCCAAGAGGAAAGAAAGAGGTAGGAGGAAAAAAGGTGTGTGTCAAGGGTAGTGGGGCAGAGGCACTGGTGTCAGGCCCTCCTTTCCCCCTCCCTCTACCACGGAAGCTGGCCAGTCTCCAGGTTAGTAAATTGCTTTCTGGTTCCCCGAATTCACCTTGTTCTTTTTTCTTCTTTCTTTCCTTTCTTCCTTTCCCAGGGGTGGGACCTGACCAAACACCCTAGAGCTGAGGAGGGACTTTACAGTGATCCAGCTGACAAATAGTTCTGCTGGGGGGGATAATGGGGGGATGGAAAAAGGAGATGTCTATGTGACCCAAGTCAATGCTAGAGAATTGTGAGTCACCCAGTTTCCTAGAATCTGAGGAACTCCAAGTTCTACCAGCCCCATCCCCAATCTGTCCCAAGGACAGGAATTAGTCAGATAAGTACTTAGGATGTGCCTCACATTGTGCATGAATATGCTGGGAGTGAGGAAGATGAGAGAAAAGAATGGGGCAGGTGCCATTTGAGAAAGGGAAGCGGAATGGAGAAGAGGGACTGGCTAGGAGCCAATAGGGAAGGGACTCTAAACCTCTATGATATTAAACAATAGGTCAGGGTAAAACAAGGGAATCACAAGCCATTCTCCAATCAATAAATGGTCAAAGGATATGAACAGACAATTTTCAGAGGATGAAATTAAAACTATTTATAGTCATATGAAAAGGTGCTCCAAATCACTGTTGATCAGAGAAATGCAAATCAAGACAACCCTGAGGTACCACTTCACACCTGTCAGATTGGCTAAAATGACAGGAAAAGTTAATGATGAATGTTGGAGGGGTTGTGGGAGGGCTGGGACACTGATGCATTGTTGGTGGAGCTGTGAACGGATACAGCCATTCTGGAGAACAATTTGGAGCTATGCTCAAAAAGTTATCAAACTGTGCATACCCTTTGACCCAGCAGCATTTCTATTGGGCTTATATCCCAAAGAAATCATAAAGAAAGGAAAAGGCCCCACATGTGCAAGAATGTTTGTGGCAGCCCTTTTTGTAGTGGCTAGAAACTGGAAATTGAATAGATGCCCTTCAATTGGAGAATGGCTGAATAAATTATGGTATATGAACATTATGGAATATTATTGTTCTGTAAGAAATGACCAGCAAGATGATTTCAGAGAGGCCTGGGGAGACTTACATGAACTGATGCTGAGTGAAATGAGCAGAACCAGGAGATCATTATACACCGCAACAACAGTACTATATGACAATTAATTCTGATGGACATGGCTCTCTTCAACAATGATATGTTTCAAACCACCTCCAATTGTTCACTGAAGAAAGCCATATACACCCAGAGAGAGGGATGCGAAATGTGGACCACAACATAACATTCTCATACTCCTTGATTGATGTTTGCTTACATTGTGTTTCCTTTATCTGATATATCGTTTGTGTAGATAAGATTTTTCTTGCACAACAATGATAAGTTTGGAAATATGTATACATATATTCGATTTGCCAATATTTTAACATAATTAACATGTAGTGGATATCCTGCCATCTAGGGAAGGGGTGGGGAAGTAGGGGGGAAAAATTTGTAACGGAAAGCTATGTAAGGGTTATTGTTGAAGAATTACCCACACATATGTTATGCAAATAAAATAAAATTAAAAAAAAACAAGGGAATGAAATAGAGAAATAGAAGGGGAGGGGAATGGGGAGAATTAAGAGAGTAGAGGAGAGCATTTGAGGGGAAGAACAAAGTGGGATGGATGGAGAGAGGGAAGTGCTTAGGAAAGGACCTGGATTCAGAAGGAAACATTTAGGATGGAGGGAGTCTATGTAGGGAAGGCTTGAGGGGAAATGCTATGTCTGAGTGTGATAAGCAAGCATCTGAGTGTAGTGTGTTTATTCCATGGTGATGGCACAGGGAAATGGGCATGTGTGTTTTGATGCATGAGGACCAGACTCACTGCCCAAGCTATCAAGTCAAGACTCCAGTCTTGGGCAGTAGTGATCATGGTTATGGTTTACTCAGTGTCACTACTCCCACCTAGCAGAATGGAGGATGGCTGGGGATTAGGAGCTGCCAAGTACTGCCTCCTACTCCTGCTGCCTCTTTCTAGTCTTCCTTCACAAATTAAGGCAACAGGTAGGACTGGTTTTTCCCTCCCCCTGTGAGAGAGATCCCTTAGGCTTTCCATCACTGGAGCTTTGACCGGGAGGGACTTAGGTGGGGGGGGCACAATGGTTAGAATTAAGGGCCAGAGAAAAGTGGGGGAGAAGGAGGAGAGATGAGTGCTGTTGCCTAGGATATTTAGCTAAAGGAAGGAGACTAGAAAAGAGAGAATGGATAGAAGGGGAGGGGGAAGGGGGAAATGCTTGGCAGAAAAGGGATGTTTGTAGGTAATGCTAATAGAAAGGGTGGAGCTTGAGAGGGAGCTTGGGAAGCTCACAGTTTAAATAGGGAGACAGGTCGTCCTCACCTTTCCTTCCAGAGGTGGCCTTGTCCTTCTGGCTCAGACTACATCTCTCTACGGTAAATGCTTACCCAGCAGCTTTAGGGGAGGGAGTTGCAGAGAGAGATAGTGAAGAAAGTTGGGGTGAAAGCTGAATAACTGGGGCAATAATGAAGGGAGCCCCTTAGATACCACCTTCAAATCCATGTATACAAAAAAGTAACCACATTATACAAAAATACATGTATGCAATATATGTGCATGGTTTGGATACAAATATGTGAGAAGGAAGTCTAGAGATTCCCTGATCATTTGAGTTCCCCAGTCCACTTGATGAAATTACATGACAACAGGTTTTAGTCCATTTGTAGTTTGTAAGGATATAGGGCAAAAAAAAGTTTCCAATTTGGAATGGCTCCATTTGCAGGATGAATATGTAGAAGAAACAATGAGAAGTTAGAATGTGCCCCCCTCCACACTAATTCACACATGTATACATACCTATATCTGCACACATACACACATCCAAATATCTGTGAAGAATTTTGATTGTAGCCATAGCTTGCTGGTAGAATAACATTTTCACCATTTTGAGTAGAGAGGGGGCAGGGCCAGGCCCCTATCTTATGCTATGGAAAGCTTTTGAGATAATTGAAAGGGCTTCTGTAACAGAGAAGAGGGGGCGGCACAAGCTCCACATTTCCATAGTACTGTGAAATAAAATGTTTTTCAAGAAAATTAGAATGTGGGAGGGTGGGGAGCATGTCTTCTGCCTTTGAGTGAATGAGCATTTATCAGAACTATTAAGACAATGAGCTAATATTCTATTCAGATTTAAATAATAAATTAATCTGCATTATACTGAGGAGGCCTGAGAGAGACTTAATTATCTCCTGTACTTTAGGGTAGAAATGAAGGTTGGGATGCGTGCTAGGAATATACAAAGGTACCCTTACTGCACCTAGCAGTGTAGAAGTTTAAATTCTCAAGGCCCCCCGGGGAAAGATATTGCCAAAGAGTCTCCTGGACTTCGAACTCCAGAAAAGCCCTCACCACATATCATGGGGCTAAAGTACCCTCTTCTGAGGTCCTAAAGCCTGATGAGAAGGTATTGAGCCTTGTGGACTTCCTCTCCCCTTTCTGCTCTGTTAAATCAACAATCTAAGACTGGGAGACATAGAGGAGCCTAATGGAGTCTTCAAGTACCAAACTCAACATTCTACCCACCAGATTGGTGGGGTAGATAGTTTCAGTCTTAGGAAAAGATTTCTGAACATGAAATTGTGTTTAGAAGAGAGCCTGCTGGACTGAAAGTCTACCAGTCCAGCTTAGGACTTCATTGATCCGTGATCAGTTTCACAGGGCACCCACTGATTCTCTGGAACTTGAATTTGAACTTCAATCTTCAGGGCTTTCAGCTTTCACTGTTTACTAAACTTCCTTAAACTTCATCTTGAAACAGTGAGACTCCTTCATCCTGAATCCACCAAGGCTCCCAGCTTATAATTTAAAGCTTCCCTGAACCAAACCTCCACCTTTTTCTTTTTTTCAGGCCCTATCATTCTTTGATATCTACCCTTAGCACTCACCTCTCTTTCTCTTCTTCATGTATTCCAGGCCATAAAAGTGTGTCACCTAGTTTTACTTGCAAGGAAAAATAAAATATACAAATTTGGGGGGCAGCTAGTTGGTGCAGTGGATAGAGTACCACCCCTGAAGTCAGGAGTTCAAATCTGGTCTCAGCCACCTAACACTTCCTAGCTGTGTGACCCTGGGCAAGTCACTTAACCCAATTGCCTCAGGAAAAAAAAGAAGATAAAATATACAAATCTGGAAATAAAATGACCTCAATAGAATAAGATAATTGAGAGTATAGATAAAAGAAATCTATCTAGCCCCAGACTAAATGCCACCTAAGCTTTTTAAGCTTTCTTAACTAAAGTTCTTCAGACTTTGTTTCATCCTTGATCTTTCCTAAGGAGGAAGTTACAAGTCAATAGGTCAGCACTAAATCTCCAAATGGTCTCAAATCAAAGCAGTCTTTTAATGAAAAGTCCATCCTTCCCCCTACTCACAGTGAGGGGAGGAGAGGGCAATAGAGACAGAGCATTTTTCTACACAAAGCAGCAAAGAAAAAGAGAATTCTATGTGAAACCATTAATCTCTATTATGTATAGTTTACCTTTTAAACATGTATAATAAATCCAATATATTACTTTCAAAGTTGTCCTTCTTGACTGTGTTTCTTTCCCTCTGAACTTCCTCTCATCTCTTTTATTTTGTATATTTCTATAAAAAATGTTCCAGTGGTCCTCGTTTCCTTTCTTTTTATTTTGGCAACACTATCATTAGTTTCTTCCTTCCCCACTTCAATAATCAATTCAAGATTCACTCTTAGCACTCTTTGGTAGTCCTCCCTAGTCGAAATGTGAGTTCACACTGGCAACTATGCAAATATGCTTCGGCCACTGCTCTTTAGTGGGATGGTCATACCCTTGGAAGATAAGGAATTGGAACCCTGATGGAACTAAGAACAAGCTTCCTTTCCCAGAATTCCTGACAATATACTTAGGATTGTGCCTACTACCCTCAATACTTCAGCAGGCACCTGAGGTGATGGGAAGGTCTTGTGGTACCCTACTTATATTTTTAGGGGAGAGGGAGGATAAAGCCTGTGGTTTCATTAGTGTAAGAAATGTCCATAGTAAAAGCTAGCCTGTAATTTGTAGTCCTGAAATTGTTGCTGGGGTCCACTGAGAACTTAAATAACTTAAAGATGGTCACACAGATGCTAATCAATAAATCAATTCAACATTTGTTAAGCACCCAGTATATCCTAGGCACCTATTCTACCTACTGGGTACACAAAGATAAAAAAGGAAGGAAGGAAGGAAGGAAGGAAGGAAGGAAGGAAGGAAGGAAGGAAGGAAGGAAGGAAGGAAGGAAGGAAGGAAGGAAGGAAGGAAGGAAAGAAATAGAAAGGTAGAAAGAAAAAGAAAGAGAAAAGTAGAAAGAAAAAGAAAGGTAGAAAGGAAAAGAAAGAATCTCTGCTCTAAAGGAGTTTATATTTTGTGTACAAGGATATTATATTATTTTGCAATACTCAGCTAAATAACTTCCCTTTCCCCCTACTAAGGAACTTCCACGGAAATACATACAAAATAGACACGTACATGTTCATTAACTTCAAAAAAATCAGAATCTAGCCCAAGAAAATGGATTGATTCCAAAGTTCATACAAGATACCTATCTCTTTAGTGGGAATGAGATCCGAGTTCTGGTCCATGTTCTACTACTCATAAATTAATTGGCTATGTAACACTGGAAAAATTCCCTACCCTGTTTGTGACTCAGATTCCTTATCTATAAAATGAAGAAAATACCACTTGTTTTGGATACTCTGCAGGGGTATTAGGAAAATCAAATAAAATGTCACCGGATGTCCTTTGAAATGTCTAAAGGCACTAAAGAATATAAGTTACTATTATTCAGAATATTTGTCTTAATTTTTTATGCTTACTACCTTCTGTGACTCTGGATAAATCATTTAATCTCTTGAACCTAAACTTCCTCAACAGTAAAGTAGGAACAATAATATTTGCACTTTCATAAATCTCAGAACTGGTTGTTAAGAAACTGATTTATAAATAAGATAAATATGAGTCATTGTTATAAGTTATTGAAAACTCTTTAGGACAGGAATTCTGATCTTGGCATTTCCTTTTGTGGAAAGCACAAGAATTTCATGACTTTTCCCCTTTCTTCATTTCTACTTTTCTCTGTGAGAGGGAAGCTTTTCACACTCTGGGTAAACCCAACTCAGAGAATGCTATTTTCAACCCAGAAGCCCCAGCAACTGAGATGCGAACTCACACCTTATCTCCTCAAACATCTTCCCCATCATGTCCAGGTGTGAACCCTAGAGCTGAGCTAGGGTACCATACAGCAAGGAGCTGGGCTGCTGCTCTGAAATTGGAGCTTGGAGCTGGGCTGACCAAGCCTTAAAATAGGAAAATGTGGAAGCTGTATGGTGCTTAGAAAAAGCTTCCTTTCCCAACACCCCTGCTGCTAAACTTAGCATTCCCTTTTGTTGAAAATACAAGAATTTCACTTTTTTTTTCCTTCTTCATTTCTGCTTCTCTCCCTGAGAGGGAAGATTTTCACACCCTGGGTGAGCCCAGGTCAAAGAATACTATTTTCAGCTTAGAAGCCCCAGCAACTGAGATGTAAACTTACACCTTTAACTCCTCAAACATCTTCCCCAGGTGTGAACCCTAGAGCTAATGTAGGGTACCATATAGAAAGAAGCTGGGCTGCTGCTCTGAAATTGGCACTTAGAGCTGGGCTGGCCGAGTTGTAGAATAGGAGAATGTGGAAGCTGTACAATGCTTAGAACAAGCTTCCCTTCCCAACACCCCTATTGCCACTACCTAAAACCTTCAGAAACACTGGATTTGGGTTGGATAGATCTGAGGTCAAGCCCTGTTTTGTTGAGGGATCTCAGACAAATAATATTGAATCTCTTTGAACATCTTTTTTTTAATAACATAGGGGTGATAATAAAAGTGCTGAATTTAGGTTCAGATGATGTCATTCAAATCCTGATTCTACCAACTATGTAATCTTGGATAAATCACTTCTTTTCTCTGAGCCTCAATTTCCCCATCTGTAAAACGATAGACTAGATAACCTCTAAGGTTCTTTCTGACACTAAATCTCTAATCCTATGATCTGCTTTACAAGTTTTCATGAGGCAAATGCTGGATAAAATTTAGCATTCCATAGAAGTGTGAGCTCTTGGCATTGTAAACTAACAAGCCTGGGATTTAACCCTAGATCCAGGGGTCTTTGTACTACATCATGCTGCTTTTTTCTCCTTCCATCCCTTTTCCCCCTCATCGCTTCCACTTCCTAGGCAAAACAGAGATATAGGGATCACAAAAGGATTGTCTTTGGAGAAGTCATTCCAGAAACACCAGAATTAAAAAATGTGCTGGTGGAGGGTACCAAAAGGGCTGAAATGGAAGCCAGGACCCCTGAGTGATAGACTCTGCTCTCTCCAGGTGCGTGCCTTAGTCAAATTAGCACCTCACTAAGGTTTGAATTTTCTCCTACATAAAATAATGCATAAAATGGTCTAGGGTGACTTCTGCTTCTAAGATTCCATAATTCTGTGGATCCAAAGACCTGGGCCCTTCGGGAAGGGAATCAGAAACAGAAACCATCCTTCTCACCATTACCACTCCCCTTTCCAACACACACACACACACACACACACACACACACACACACACACAGAGTTGTCTAAGGTTATTCCTGGGACAGTGGGGGCAGGTTTGCTTTTCAGAGTATATACTTTCAAGAATGGTAGCTAAGGTGACCACAGGCCTGTGGAGGACAAATAAGGCCAGGTAGAAATGTTAGCTTCCTACCAGGCCCATATAAAGTGCTACCTCCCACACAAATCCTATCTTTATTCCCCAAGATGCTGGTACCCATCTTCTTAGGTAAGTCCTACTTTTCATAGATACCGTTCAGGAAAACATAAAAGTTTGATTTCATCTTACTTTCTTAACCTCTCTTTCTCTACCTTGAGAAAAAGCTCCTCCTCTCAAGGCCATTGATGCTCCAGAGGTACAGCCCTCTAAAATGGGTTTCCTCACTGAAAATTTCCTATACTAATGAAATCATAGGTGCAATTTAGAAGAAGCTACAGCATCTTGACCTTATTATTCTGATAGATGCTGGTTGCATTTCACAGCTTAAAGGAATGGGAAGGAAAACAGCTGTATGGTATCTTGCCTATTTGAGCTGTTCATCATCACCTTTCCTTGATTCATCCATTTTGACCAATGCAATAAAAAGTGGCTCCCCACTCCCCTCTATTGAACGAAGCAAAAAATGGTTTTCTGAATCAAGATGGTCAACTAGTTGGATTTGGCATCTGAGAGTTGAGGAGTAAAATTAATTCAGAGCTTCAGACTTAGCATCCTCTTTATAAACATTTACAACCAATCCTCAATTAACCAGGAGCCAATCTCAATTAAATTACTTTAAGTGGCAATAAACTTCCAACATGGAACCTTTGCTGATCTTCCTATGGTACAGTAAAAAGAGTACTGGATTTGAATGTCAAAAAGACATGGGGTTGATTATTGTCTCTGGTATTTATAACTTGCTGCATTCACTCTATAGATCTGTCTCTTCATCTATAAAAGAATTAAGAATAGATTAGATGATCTTTGCAGTCCTTTCTAGTTTTAAAGCCTATGAACCTAGTAAAGTGAATCTGTCGCCTCACTGAAGGATGTTTCCTCCAATGATGCAGATGGCAGCCTATCCATGCCTATTATGTGCAATTTTTGGACTTGTTCTTCCATAAATTCAACAATGAACTTACTCATTATGCTGGAGACTCTAGTATGTCTACTCATTGGTCAGTGGATGAGAATCTCACATACAGAGCACCAGCACCTAAGTTTGGTATAGTCTAAATACTGCGTGATTCTTAGCATCTTCTACTCCCTTTTCTACCACTTTGCCACTGTGACTGAAGAATAAGTAGTTTTCATAGGACTGAGAGCCATTGTTCATTTTCCTTTTTTTGCTGTGGCCAAATAATTTATCACCCAGTGGCCAGCTCACTGGTGATGAGCTTCCCTCTCCTTAGCTAGGATGGCACATGTCAAGTATAATTATTCCTCTTCAAGAACTCTACTAGAACCCTTTAGAGTATATCCAAGCTGACAGAATTTCCACTCCACAGGCAAGGCCTTTGAAAACTGAGAATCAGTTCCTTGACACAGCAAGGTCTCCGAGCTAGACTTTGTGAAGGCTAAACTGGATAAGTGATACAATCCTTATAGTGTCATTAACTCAGCACTAACACACAAGGCCAATGGATATCTCTTCTACTGTATCTTATTACTTGCATCTCCACATGTTTACCTTCTGTTTCTCCAACTAGATCTTAAGCATCATGAGGGGCAAGATAAGATCTTATATCTCTTTATACTTTTATAATGGATAAGATTAGTGAGCAACTAGAATTCCAATTTAAGGGAAAAGTATAAGTGTAAGAGAGGGAATAGTGTGAAATGAAACTAAAAAGGTAGATGGGGAGGGAAGAGGGGCTCATCATGTAGACAATAGGAACTCCTTGAAGATTTTTGAGTGTGGGAGTGATATGGTCAGATCTGTGCATCAGGAACATGAAGAAAAAATTTCAAACATGGTCCCTGGACTCGAGCCACTTACATCCTCATTTCAGAATCCAAGTATATGCACATGCACCAGTGAACAGTACAAGAGAGTATAGAAACTAGTGCTGATGTGGGTGAGTCATGCTGATTGTGAGTGAGTTTAGTAGACTAAAGGAAAAAGAAACCAGGGAGAGTGAAGTGATCAGAGTAGGCTTGGGGAGGAGACTTTTTGTCACTTGGACTTGAAGGAGGGCTAGATTTTTTCTAAGTAGAAAAAGAGGGTGTTTAATCCAAAAGTAGGAGTACAACATATTCAAAATGAAATTATTCAATACCTACCCTTAGCTTTGGGCTTCCCAATTAAACAGCATTTGAATATAATTTGTTTATATATGTTGCAAATATGCCTGTGCTTCTCTGCACTGTGCAATTCCCCCTCCTCTCCCTGCCTCTCTGTCTTTCCATATCTATCTCTCTATCTCTGTCTCTGTGTATATCTTTCCATCTGTCTCTGTGTGTATCTCTGTCTCTCTCTCTATGTCTGTGTCTCTATCTCTATCTGTATGTGTCTCTGTCTCTCTGTTTCTGTTTTTCCTCTCTATGTCTCTCTATGCCTTTGTGTCTCTGTCTCTCTGTATATCTGTCTCTGTCGCTCTGTGTCTCTCTGTTTCTGTCTTTCTCTTTCTCTCTATCTCTGTCTCTATTTCTATCTTTTTGTATTTCTGTCTCTGTTTCTCCCACCTTTCTCTTCTCCCTCTCTCCCCTCTGTGTCTTTTTCTATTTCTGTCTGTCCATCTGTCTCTCTGTCTGTCTCTCTGTATCTCTCTCTCACCTTTTTCTTTTTTATCCCTTCTCTCTCCTCTCTCTTCTCCTCTCTACTTCTCCTCTCCCTTCCTCTTCTCTCCTCTCTACTTCTCTGTCTTTGTTTCTGTCTCTCTCTCTCTCATACACATATATCCACACCCCTCTGACACAAGCACACATACACACAAGCACATTCAAACAGCCCTTAACTACAAGTCAGTCAATCAACATTGGATTGTGCATATACCTCCCCTACTCCTAGTTTTGTGGTTAGTGGCCATGGAAATGGATAGGAGAACTATACACACTGTCCTTAACCCAGGAGAGCTCAGTGGTATGATCAAGACAGAAGCCACATGGAGGAGAGATCTTCCAGATTCTCACAAGTCCATTTCTAAATAGGAACAGATCTAAACAGCAGCATTATCCATATATCATAAGACCAGAGGCAAAAAAGGCAAAAAGATCTGTTACCTCTTGGGCCACAGAAGATTGAAGGGCTCCCCAAAGTTCCTTATTCTTATTGTAGTGGAATTTTATTTATATCATGAGTGATAAGAATAAATAACTTTTAAGTTTTCTTTATTAATACATTATGGTTTTGCATCACATTTATTTCTGAATAGCTCAACCTACCTCTCAACCCCCTTCTAACAAAGATTTAAAGAGAGGTAGGGAAAAGCAGTTCAGGAAGCCCAAATGTGTTTTGCTCATATACATACATTGGTCTGACAATGAATGCAATATTCCTCACCCATGGTCCCCTTCCTCTGCAATGAAACGGGGCTGCATTTTCTCTACTCATATCTCTGGGGCCAAGTTTGGTCATTATAATTACACTACATTCCGTTTCATTTTGTCAGCATGAATAGATTTTAAAGCCTAAGCATATTGAATATGATGCAACCGTGGCATCTTCATATTTCCAAAAGCATCAACTCCTACTTATAGCTCATTAATTGAAATAGTCAAGTGACTGATTTGGAGTAGTGAGGGAGCTTTGTAACTATGCTGGGCCAAGCAGAATAATGAAACATTGCAGGAGGTAAGCCTAAACCAAGGAGGCTTCCTGAAGAATGCAAATTTTGAGCCTTGTTCAAAAATAAGAGATTTGATAAACACCCACCCACACCCACAGCTGGTTAAAGCACAAGTGACTATATCATCCCCAGCCAATCTGCATTAACCCCCTACTATGCTCATGAAAAAGGACTGTGTAATCCATTTGCTGTACTTAATTTTTATTAAAACAAAGAACCTTTAAATATATTTGAGTAAGCAATTTATTTTCATTTCATATCTGAAACACACACGTTATATTCCTTACTTTTATCCTGATTTGCCTTCCCGAGAATATGAATGTGAAGGCTTTTTTATCAAGATGGTGGACATTAAGTTGCAGAAATGTTTCCTATTACAATCTATTCTAATATAAAGCCCCTCTTCTCAATAGAAAGAAAAGAAAATGAGGATGTTGAATGGGAAAAAAGCATTTATTAAGCACCTATTATAGGCCAGACACCATGTTATACACTTTATAGATATTATGTGATCATTTGATTCTTACAACAACCCTAAGAGGTAGATATTCTAATTATCCTCATTTTATATGAATAACTTCTCCAGGCTAAATGTCTGAGGCAGAATCTGAACTCAGGTTTTCTTAGCTCCAGACCCAGTTCTCTATGCACTGTCCAGCTATCTGCCTGTTGGCATGGAGTAGACACTATGGAAAAGGGTGTGCACTGTCATTCATGGTTATGGCGTCTGTTGTTTTTACTTAAATGTGTTTCTTTGTTACCATGGAAGCTTCAATGAGTGGAAAAGGGAAAGGTTTAAGGGGAAATGATCTTGCTGTAAAAACAAAAGACAGCAATAAAACTTAAAAAAAAAACCTTCTGAATAAAACTCTCTCATAAATTTCCTATTTCTAGTCTTTCTCCTCAGAACTCTTTCATGCTATTTATTTATTTATTGTAAAGTTGGAGAATATAAACCACAGACCAACTTAATCTACATCTCTCCCATCAATCTTCTTCCCCACCTATAAGGTTTACCTCCTTGGTTCAGGCCCTCATTGCTCTTCCCCTACACCTAGAGGTAATATCTCATCTATTACAAGTTGTATCTGACTGCCTGTATGACTCTGGGGCAAGTTACTCAATCTTAGGGATACTTTCTTGATCTGGAAAATGAGGGATTAGACTAAATGATCTTTAAGGTCCTTTTCAATCCTTCCTCTATGATCCTTTGACCTTAGTAGTCCCAAATCAGCTTTTTTTTTCTGATATGACAGATACAGAGCAGGGACTTTCAGAGTGAGAAGAGTCAGTTAGTCAGTCAATAAATATTTATTAAGTGCCTCCTATGTTCTCAGAACTGTGTTAAGCACTGGAAGAGTGTGATAGGAAAATTCTTGAAGGGATGAAGCACATTCAGAAGACAGCATTAGCCCACTAGATCAAGGAAAGTAGGCCCAGAGGATGAGATACTCAGTGGACAGAGGGAGGAAATGATCAAACCATTTTGCTGGGGGTTAACTAGGGTTCCTGACCCCAAACCTGACACTGGATATGAGTTCAAACTCCTATTCCTTACAGATGAAGAAAGTATGAGTGCTGTTCATCCCTTTTTTATTTTCATGTCAAAAATTTCTGGAAGGGAAAGAGTAGTACAATAAAAAGAACATAATACTAGGAGTCAGAGTCTTAAGGTCTGGTTTGGGTTTTACAAATAGAATACTAGACATAAGATTGGAAAACGTGGGTTCAAATCCTACCACTTACAACTTCTGTGACCTTCATCAAATCAATTGTCCTCCCTGAACATCATTTCCCTCATTGGTAAAATGGGAAAAAAAATGCCTGAATCATGAGATTTGGTAAAGAAGCATTTTGTAAATCCCCAACATTATTCACAACATGAGGATGAGAGGTATCATTGAGTAGTGGGTGGAGAATTGGCCTCCAAATCAAGACAACCTTGCTTTGAACCCATCTCTAAGACATGCTGGTTGTATGACCCCAGATAAGTCAATAGTATAAAGTAAATGCAATTGGTGAGGGGAACTGACTGACTGTGGGTTTCCTATGCCAATAAAATCACAGGTCTGATAAAAATAGTGAGGATAATACTTGTCTTACCTACTTCACAAGGCTGGTATAAGGATCCAGTGAGATAATTTATGCAAATCCCATTGTAAACCTTAAAGTGCTATATAAATATAAGTTATTAACTTCCTTTGGAACCCCAGGCAAATCACTTAACCTCTCCCAGATTCAGGTTCTCCAGCTATAAAACGTGAGTGATAGGACCTGTTCTGGCCGCCTCTCATGGTTTTTGTTAGGGTCAAATGATATAATGGATATGAAAGAGCTTTGAAAAGTATAAATCATAGAAGGATCATGATGATAATGATGATGGCACAACTTAAAAAAAACCTGCCTATTAAAAGCCAAGCACAGAGACAGTGTAGATAGTATTAAATAGCCAGCAGTTCCAAAATCATGAACAAGCTTAATCCCCAGTTTCACTACTTCTTCTAAATCAATGAGTCAGGTTTCACTGAGTGCCCAAAAAGGAAAACATGAGTAGGAGAAGAGAGGTCTGTACCAAGGGAGCTTCCAGTCTCATTGGAAAGTGGAGCCATTTCATAATTATCAATCCAAGACCCAGTAGGGAGAATGGATGCATACATTTATCCCCACTCACAGTTGGAGCTACAATTCAGTATATATTATTCTACTACTGGGGGATCAGAAAAAACATTTCCAAATATGATTCTGAGTTATTGATATAGTCTTGTCATATGGATGTGCACTGGCCCAAGATAATGTAGATGGCTATAAGCAATTCAAGTATTAAAAGACATCCTGTCATTTAGCAAGTATTTTTAAGTGCTGACTTAGGGGTCAGACACTGTGCTAAGGGCTGAAAATCCAAAACAAAAATGAAAACATGGTCCCTCCCCTCAAAGAGCTCACATTCTAATGGAATTGACAACATTTAAACAACTAGATATATAGAAGATATTTAGAAAATAGATTGAAGGGGTTCTGAGAGCGAAAGGCTCTAGGAACCAAGGGACTAGGAAAGGCCTCCTGTAGAAGGCGGAATTTGGGGTAAGTGTTGAAGTAAGCCGGAGATAGCAAGAGACAGAGGTAAAAAGAGAGTGTTCCACGTAGAAAAGACAGGAAGTACAAAGGCATAAAGATGAGAGATGGTGTGGGTCAGTGAATTTGGACTGAAGAGTGAATGGAAAGGGATAAAATGCAAAAAGACTGGGAGGTTTGGATCAGACTAGGTGATGAAGATCTATAAATGCCAAACATGGGACATTCTATTTGCAAATTTCCAAAACTGACTCTAAAAGTAAGAGTCAGCCCCTTAGTCTGTTGAATTGGAAGGAGCTGTGATCAGATCCATATTTTAGGAAATTCACTGGCCAAGTTGAGTAGAGAATGGACTCAATGGGAAGAGACTTAAGACACGGAGGAGTCAGAAGTCTATTTCAGTAGTTCAAATGAAAGTAGATGAAGGTAGGTGTGTGAATGAAGACAAAGGGAATTGTATGAAAGATGCTGGAAAGGTAGCAAAGACAAGACATTGAGGAGACAAGGATAACACAGGAGTTTTGACTCTAAGTGATGGAGAAGGTGGCAATAACTCAATGCAGAAGAAATGTAGAAAAGGTGATAGCTTGGGGGAAAGACTAAAAGAATCGATGAGTTAGTTATGTTGAGTTTGAGATGCCTATGGGACATCCCGATTGGAGTTGTTGGAAAGTCAGTTCTCAGGCCTAAGTTTCCAAGCTCTATCTTCTGGGGAGGAAGCTGACAGAGGGAGTGTGGGTGATGTCTTTATCCCTGAGACACCCTGCTGCTATAAAAAGCTCCTGACCCCACCTTCAGCCAAGTGAGAGCTGCTAATATAAACAGGCTGGTACCTCACTCAGTTTCTATGAAGTTTCAGAAGAGATTGCAAATACATGCATAGGAGAATTATAGGTTGTTAGAACTAGCAAGGTTTTTAAAGATTCCCACAGTCTGACCCCAATATTTTATTATAAAGGAAACCAAGGTCCAGAGAGATTATAGATTTAGAGCTGGGAGGAAACTCGGTGGTCCTTTAGCATTACCCCTTCATTTTATGGATCAGGAAATTCAGGTGACATGACTTGTCCAAAGTCCTCTAGGGAATAAGTAGCAGAGCTTGGATACAAACTAAAGTCCTCTCACTCCAGATCTGGATGCAGGGAAATATCTTGCCCAAGGTCACACAGTTATGAGTTGAGCTGGACCTGAAATTCAGGGCTCCAGACTCCTAATCCTGTACTCTTTCCTGACCTTCCCTTTGCCATCACTCGGCAAAAACCTGGGACTCTTTGCCCTGCCTGATGACTTGCTGAAGCTTGGCAACATCTGGAACTCAGCAACATCTGTATATGCCAATTTCTGCCTGTCTATGTTTGCAAAATGAGATGTCCTGAAGTGAAGGTGCATGCAGCTTAATTTCCTTGTGAAGCTGAGAATTTTTTTTAAAGTTTTGTTTTATTATTTTGTTTAAAAGCCAAGAATATTTGAGCTGCAACAGAGTGGTCTAATAGCGCCATGCTGCCGGGGTGCCAGGTTCTTACTCTATGGGGATGGTAGAAAAATCCAAAGCCTATCACCCTGCTATTACAGCATTTGCATTTATATGAGGCACCGACCCCAAGTCTCTGGGTGCTTTACTCCGGTATACATAATGCATTTTTTGTTGCTATTAATCAGTGCCAGGTTGAGATGAAAAGCTTCCATAGGCTTCTACAACTTTCCATTCAATTCAAGTCAACCAGTATTTACTGGGGACCTTCCCATGGGACTATCCCTAGGCTAGGCATTTTGGGGAGAGACAAAGAAGGGCATTGCCCTTGAGGAGGGCACAATCCAGATTGGGGGAGGGGATGAGATTCACATCTTTGGACCGGTTCGAGAAGAAGGCAAGACTGTCTTCAAAGACTGGACTCTACAACTCACACTCTCTGTGGGCTATAAGGTGTTAGAGTGGGGCAGAATTATTACTAACAATTTTGACAATCCAGACCAGCTCTATAAAATTTGACAGGAAAAAAATAGGGGAGAATGGACTTTGGGCAGAGACCTCAGAACTTGGGGCAAAATGAAATAGCCTGGCATATAATGAGGGAGTGGCATAGGGGAACAAAGATCCTCAATTAAAAGCTGTGGGACACCCCAAAGTCATTGCTAAGGAAGCTACTGGAGAAGGGAAGGGTCAAGTTTGACTGAGTTTATCTGAGGTGCAGCCACCAAAAAAGTTGTCCCATCCTAATCATGGTTCTGGGAGAAAGAATAATTTCAATTGTTTCTTCCAGCTAAAAGAACAAAATGTGGTCACTATCCTTTAAATTTTAGATTCCTGGGAAAAGTTACCTTGCTCTAGTTACAGAGGATAGCTATGGAGGCTATAATAGTAGGTAAGGTTACGTGGAGGAGGCAAAACTAATACTACACCCTGAAAGTATAGCTATGTATTAACTGAATGGGAAAGAGGAAAAAGCATGTGGATGAAGCAGCATATCTAAAGTAGGGGGTGGGCAATGGGCTCAGTGATCTTCACCTAGCTGACGAAGATGGATTGTTTAGAGTATTCTTCAATGATTAGAGTAAGGATGAAGAGTAAATTGGAGCCAAAGAGTAAAGGGCCTTGAATAGAGATTCAGTCCAAAGGAAAAATGATATAGTCTATCTGTGTTCCTAAAATAGACTTATAGAGAGATCCCACCAGGTCAAATACTTTGTCACTCCCTCCAAGAGTCTGTGACTATGAGACCCAGAGCTTTTCAATGCCTCCAATAAATCAATCATCAATATATATTAAGTACTTTCCTTGAGTCAGGTGCTATGCTACCATACTGAGAATACAAAGAAAAAGCAATAACAGATCCTTCTTTTAAGGCCCTTACCTTCTAATGGGAGAGAAAACATGTACAAAAATAAATATATGCATAATACATATTAAGCTTATATCTTACAGCAAGATAGTTCAGTATATGGGGCACTCTTGGAGTCAGAAAGAACTGGATCCAATACTGCCTCAGATACTTAACTAGTTTCATCACTGGCCAAGTGATTTGCCTCAATTTCCTCATTTATAAAAATGGGAAGAATAATAGCACCTACTTTCCAGGTTGTTGTAGGGATCAAATGAGGTAATATTTGCCATACATTGTGCAAACCGTATAGCACTATATACATGTAAACCATCATTATTATTAAATCTATGATCCTTTAAGAGTAGAAGGAAAATAATCTTGAGAGTAAGACACTAGTTACTGGGGGACCAGGGAAAGGGTGTTTACAGAAAGTAGCATTCTTGAAGGAACTCAAAGATTCTGAGAGCCAAAGGCAAGGAGGAGAGTTTTCTAAACATAGAGGAAAAAGAAATAGCTATTACAAAGGCACAGAAATGGAAGATGGAGCAATATGAATGAGGGAAAAAAGGAGGTCACTTTTCCTGGATCGTAGACTATATAGAAGAATGGAAGATAAAAAAGGGTCAGGTTGGGAAGAGTATTCAATCAAAGAAGTAATAGGAAGCCACTGAAATTGAATGGATAGGAAAGCAACTTTGACAGCTAACTGGAGATGGAGTGGAACAGGGAAGAACTTGAAGGAGGAAGAACAAATTGTAGACTACTGAATTCCTCCCCATGCCATTCCTGATTTACCTTAGGAAGAGATGGGTTCTGTCTACCACTAAGACTCCACAAGACTGTAGTGATCTGAAACTAGTTCGCTCTTACCATATGCCACTTCCTATTCCTACTAATCCAACCCTCTTACACCTGGTTTGACTGGGATAGTTCCCTTTTCCCTTTCAGTTTCACTGAAAAAATGGTTTACTTTTCAAAAGGAACTTTACTAGCCAACAAGATAAGAAAGCTAAAAAACAAACAAAACCCAGAATTGTCAAGTCACACAACATGGAACCCATAAAAGGATAACTGGTCAGAAATTGTGGGTATTGTTTTTTGAGTCCAACCACCTAGCCTGCAATCAGTTCAAGGTACATTTCATCCCAAATCCTTTCCCATAGGACATAGCTTCAACAATAACTAACATTTATAAAATGCTTTAAGTTTTACAAAATTCTTTACATATATTTTCTCATATAATTCTCAAGACAACCTAGTCAGTCAATAAGCATTTATGAAATGCCTATCATTTTGCTAAACAGTAAGGATACAAGGGAAGGCACAAAACAGCCCTGACCCTGAAGGAGTTTAGAATCTAATGGAGGAGAAAAAATGAAAACTGTTATGTACACACAAGACATATTACAGGATAAATTGATATAGTATTTTATATCCATTTTATAGGTGAGGAAACTTAAGCAGAGATGACGTGACTTGCCCAAAGTGACACAACTATAGGTATGTGGGGTGGTAGGATTATAAACTGAGGTCCTTATGACTCCCAAGTCCAACACTGTACTCACCATGCCATTTAGCCTAATAGCCAAAAGTTGGTTTTCAAGAAGTAGAAATTAAAATAAAATAGCAAAATATCCTATCTTATAATAGGAGAAATAGGGAGAGAGAGCCTTCACAGTCAGCCAATTCCTTCATATTACAGATAAAGAAACTGAAGCCCAGATAGGTACAGTGATTTGCTCAAAGTCATGTAGATAGTAATCAATAGAATCAGAATTTAAACTGAGGTCCTCTAGCTCAGAATCCAATATAAGAATGTTCCTACAACCTGAAAAACATGCTGTCTGGAGAAGACACCTGGGCAGAACAGAAGATGAAAACTAGCATTTCAATAAGAGCCGGGGGGTGACACCATTCAAGTGGCTGATTAAAGCTCCATCACCTTACATGAAATAAATATCTTTGAATGATTAACATGATTTTGTTCAGGTTTTAATAACTAAAGGGAAGAGAACCCATTGTAGCCTAAGGGGAACAGAAGGCAGCTTTCTGAACAAATGAGTCTTACTAAGACTCATTAGCAAGTCTGATCTCTGTTTGGTCATACATATCACATACATATCCAGACACACAAGAATTATGACTATAAAGGACTTTTCTGAGGAAGGTGCATATTTCTTGGATTGATACTCAATGATAATCAAATAACTGTTTCTAATTAATTTTTCAAGATAAAAAAGTAGCCAAATAATATGAGCAGTTTTCAAAAGAAGAAATACAAACTATCAATAACTATGTGAAAGAATACACCAGATCACTAAGGAAAAATGTCAATTAAAACAACTCTCAGATTTCTTCTCACATCTATTAGATTGGTTAAGATAATAAAACATATTTAAAGTTGGAGGAACTGTGAGGAGACATAAATACTCATACATAGTTGGCAGAGTGGTGGTTGGTTGCAAACTATTTGCAATTATTGGAGGAAATTAAGTAAATTGTTCTTTTAAATGTTAACCTTGTTACTTCTACTTGGACTGACAGGAGTTCACAGACAGAAAGATATGTTCCAGATATAACAAACTATAACAGCATTGTTTTGTGATAACAAATAAACAAACAAAAAGAAACCCTGGAAACAAACTAAGTGTCATTTGATTAGAGGACAGATAATTAAATTGTGCGTTGTGAACTTATGTAAGAAATGAGGAATATGAAGAATTCAAAGAGACATAGGAAAATTTATGTGAACTGATTCAGAATGACATAAGAAAGACCTGGAGAATAATAAATGGATAGCCCGAGAATACTAGAACAAAAATATGGAAAATATTGATTGACTAGTATCTTTGTTACAAGAGAAGAGATTCAGACTTAACTTTGGAAGTGAAAGTACTAGAAAATAGCAAAATTTAATAAAACTTAATAAAAAAACCCTTTAGTTATCCATTTTGGAAAATGCTTTTAGATCCTGTCTGAAGAAGCAAGGGATAGGGAAAAAGGAAGCAGGTTGTGCCAGACAAGTCAAACACCAACCAACACCACAACCCTGACTGTTATTTCCCTTCATAACTCAAAGGAGACAACCCAAGACCAGTCCATTGTCCATAGCCATCATTTTGGAGAGCAACCCCTGTGGAGATACAGCCTTGCAAGTATAGATATAACTACCTGAAGTCCCAGATACACAGCTATTGAAGACTCAGAAAAAGACCCAATAAAGACCTTGAAGGCACTGTCAAATAGTTCAATATTAGAAACAATATGATTTTTATAAGTAGAAATGACATTAGAGAAAAGGTGTTACCATCAGCTGTGCAGCTGTACCCTAAGGATCATAGGACCTGCAGCTGAAAGCTTCTAGATGTGCTATCTCCTCCATTAGAATGTTAGATATTAAGAATAAAGACTGGCTCATTTTTCTGTTTGCATCGTTGGCTCTTAACACATAGTGAGCATGTAATAAATAGTTTTTTGACATTCATTAATTCATTCATTTATTTCCAATGGTGCCCTTTGAGGGTAGATTTGATCTTTAGAAATAGCCAAATTTATTTAGAGCCAAATTTGGTAAGGAAGGTGAAGAATCCCATTTTGGATCTCAAACAAGAAATTATAAATGTCTCTAGCACTTAGCCCAGTGAGTTCCTAGCACATAATAAGAGCTTACTAAATGTTTGTCGATTGATTTGTAGTCTGTAATGGAGTGTTATTACAAAGTACTCTGTACAGCTTCTAAAGTGACTCTGAAGGCTGGACTTGAAAGGATAAAATACTAATTTAGACCAATAAATATTTGAAAAAAAACACGAAACAAACAATTCATACTATGGTTACATCTCATTGACCTACATATTCCTCTGCCTCTACATCCCCAACAAGAGATATCTATACAACCATCTTACACATAAATTCACACAACACATATATACATGCATATATACATATATGTGTGTATGTGTGTGTATATATATACAGGTTATAGAAGTATTAAAGTTAGAAGAAAGCTTGGAGATCAGTTAGCATCCTCAAATTCTGGTGTCCTCATCTTCATTGTACCCATTCCTCAACCTTCTCCTGAGCCAAACTCTTTTGGCTCACAATCCCTCTCTCTAGCCTTGATGTTTGGGCCAAGTCAGACCTCTTCTCCTCTCTCTTTCATTTGCAATCACTCAGCTACTGACCAAGCCTTTTATTTTCCTCTTGTCATCCCAATTATTCCTTTTTAAATTAAAATTTGTTTCAGCTAATAGGCCTTAAATTAGTATTTTCGAATATTGACATCAATGAGACCTTCATTCATTATTTTCAAATGTCCTGGGGCTAATTGCTTTATCATTCACCAATTATCAGTTCATGGGACAGGTAGCCACAGAATTGGGGGCTTGTACAGTGAATATGTTCAGGTGAGCAGATGTTTGCACACACAAAGATCAACACCATCACCACCCCCAGCCTAATAGTGCAAGTTCCATCCACAGCTATCTCTAATACAGAGAGTATAGTGTGTAGAAGAGTATGTATTTATAAACGTATATGGGGGTGGGAGATAAGAATACATTGAAGGACTATTAAATCAATCTGGAAAAGCAAAGTCAGAGAGAATCTGGAGATGGATTATCTTTGAGACCATTACCACCTTCCCTTTCCTCCAAAGTTCTACCCCACCCCATGTTTCAGAAGTTGGATGGCCTCTCCTTACTTTCTCTCCATTCTTAAATGATAGTCAGAGGTATAGAAAAATGGATGTCACCTCACAAATGAAATTAGGAACAGGAAGATTTAAAGAAGGGCAGTTGTTTTGAACTCAAGGCTGAGAAATTGACGCTAGATCAAAAGGATCTAGTGAGACCTTTGTAATACAGACAGATAAAGTCAAAGAAGAATGAGGTTCCAATCTAAGATACCCACTAAGGGAAGGGAGAGGTGAGACATAGTTATGTTCCTCCAAATTCTAGATACTAGGATTTGGACACTAGGAAGAGAGATTCTGAGGGTCAACCCTAGCTCAGCCATTTCTCTCCCATAGGGAGTAGCTGTAGGATATTCATAAACCTAACCAGAGACCTAGGCTGAAAACAGAAACAGCAAAGCTTGATGACTTTCTTGGATGAAAGAGCCCTACTAGATCCCAACAAGAAGTTCAAGATATGAGAATATTCTCAGGGAAGTTGAACATGGCCTCTCAGAGAATCTTCAGCTACATGGGATAGTACATCGAGTGTTATATTTGACTTAGGAAAATAGAAGTTCAAATCATGCCTCCTGTACTTGCTAGCTGTGTGATTCTATGCAAGCTACTTAATCTCAGTTTATCCTCTCTGTCAAATGGGGATAATACCTCCCAGAGTGTTTTAAGGATCAAATGAAATAATAATTGTGTGAAATAACAATTGCAAAATTCTTTATATACTTTAAAGTATTATATAAATGCTAATCATTGTTATTTTTATTATTACTATTTGTCATCATCATCATCACCCTGTGATAGTCCCATCAGAACCAGGGTGGAGGATTGGCAGAGCACCTGAGCAAACCTTTAGGTCTCCCACCTGGCCTTTGGGTCTCCCTCTTCTTCTGGGTCTAATTCTACACTCTTCTCAGAGACAGCAGTGCCTGTGAGGAAGTATAAGTCCATTGCAATAAGTATTTTATTACTTGTAAGCAGAGTCTGGATTGACGGCGGATTAAAGGCGCTGAATTCCTAGTATTGCTTTTCGGGATAGCCAAGCAATCCGCGGGGATTAAAGTAGCAACGGTGCTCATCTACCGCAAATGAATATCTGTCAGAGGCATTGACCTGTTAAAATAATGAATTTAATGTGCAGCAAACCGCACGCGGCGATGCGACATGGCCCGATAAATTGTTTTCCGCGTGTGCTAATGAGACTCTTAAGGAAACAAGACAACACGTTCAGGTCAGCCCCCGGTTGCTCTTTTCTCTATGAGTTTCATTTCACGTATGGTTTTGCACTGTGGGGCTTGAGATCAGCTTCAGTAATGAAGGAAAGAGGTCAAGTCATAAAAAGGACTTGTTTTCTCCTTGCTGACCACGTAAAGAAACATAGCTAGTGCTCTCAGTTTTCTGCAGGTGAAATATCTGCTTCGGGGACCATTGGGGTCTTCCTTCAAGGAAAGACTTTCCATAGTTACGGATGTCATCCTCCTCTGATGCAGCCACGGAGCCCCAGGCCAAGGATCTGGGGCAGTAACCAAGCTGACCATGGCAACTAGTCACTCTCTAAGGTCTCTTCCAGCTACAAGATGATTTTATGAAGTAGGTTTTCTTGCTGAGACTTAAGCAAACTACCTGCAAAGTCATGTGTTGTCTTAGAGTGAGAGACATAGGAAAAACAGAATAAAACCTGTGGGCAATATTATTCCTAGTCCTATAGCACTTCCAGCAACTTTATCCTGGCTCTGACAGAGGGATCTGAAGATCCTAGCTGTGGCTTTCCTCAAACCAACATCTTCAAAAGGCAAGTTTGAGCCTCAAACCCGAGAATCCCTTTCTGAAGATGCATCCAAAGCCTTCTTGGACTTAGAGCCAAAAGTTTTATTTTTGAGTCCTAGTCCTTCCACTTACTAACCTGTATAACTTTGAACAAGTCACTTCTCTTTGAGTCTCAGTTTTTTTTTTAACCTGTAAAATGTAAATAATAATACTTGCTCTATCTCATAGAAGAAGCAAAGGAATAAAACAGTCCTATGATGTTTTTAAAATATTTAAGTAGATATTTTTTTAAATTATGAAAAATATATTTCCATTTTGTTCTTTTCCCCTTCTCTTCTAAAGCTGGGGCCCAACATTCTGATCTGACCTCTTTTTCAAAGAGGATAAATAGAGGTAGAGGGAAAAAAGACCTGCATTTAAATCAAAGCTTTGACATTTAACAGTGATGTGACCAAGATGTTAACCAATTTGAACCTCAGTTTCTCCGTCTATTAAAGGTGATGATCACATCTATAGAACCCACCTCTCAGGATGTTAGTCATAGATCATAGAATAATTTTATAAGGAGCAAATGAAAGATGAATAAAAAATTTTGTGAAACACAGTCCTTTATAAATATCAACTATCCTGGCCCTTTCAATTAATGCCTATGTCAATCAGGGCAAGTCACCTAATTTCTATGGGACTCAGTTCCTTCATCTGTAAAGTACAGAAATGGACTCCAAAAGTCTATTCTATATGTAAATCTATAATCCTAAACTCAGTGCTTATTGTCAGAGGAAGAACAATTCATTTTTCTTGTAGCAGATGCCTTTAAGTTGTGGTGATATAAGGGACTCTTCATTTTTTGCCTAGAGCACTTGCTCTGCCTCTCTCACTCCTGCAAATGGAGGCTATAGATCAGCCTTCAGGAGCCTTGGGAGGAACCCAGTGATTTCTTTCATGAATTTTCCTGAGTATTCAATCCCTCTCCTAATTAAGTTAATCACAAAATATATTGGAATGCCTTGGTGAAAATATAACTTAATCTTCTCTTTATTCTCTTTCTTCTTCTCTTTCTTCTTTCTCTGCTTCTTTATAACTTGATTAGATAATTACTTCCAACCCATCATATAAAAATAAACTTATAATTGGATGGACATTTAGGAAAAAAGGAGGGCTTCTCCATCCTGAACTGTTCCTCAGACTTTCTGGATCATCTTTATCTTTGGAGTGTGTTTCATGTCTTGGAGCAGAATTTCAGAATCACAAGATCTTAGAATCATTGAAAGAGCCTTAGAGGCCATCATCCAACTTTCTCATTTTATAGATGAGGAAGTTAAAGCCCAAAATTAAAAAGTGACTTTGCAGAGATCACACAGCAAGTAAGCAACAGGACTTCTAATTTCCAGTCTAGAGATCTTTTCTTGCTTTAGAGCAGAAAGGCTCTAATTGATGCTCAGGTGGAGTTGCTATACTCACTTCCTGTGTAATTAACTTTCCATTATCAATGGGCTGATTATTTCACTGATGGATCATTCATATTCATTCATCCAATCTCTATTTACTGAGCAGCCTTTCCCAATGGTAGAAAGGTAGAGGAGAATTAAGAGAATATTGCAGTTATATGAGGAGAGAAGGGAGAAAAGGAAATTATCATAGCATAGTGAAGAGACTCTACTTTTAGAGTTAAAAGGAGCCTGAGATATATTCCCCTCTCTGCCACTTACTATCTGTGTCAACTTGGGCAAGTAAGGTAACCTCCTTGGGCCTTAATTTCCTTAACTGTAAAATTTAGGGTTTGACTGGATACATCAATGGTATCAAACTGAAATAGAAACAGGAGGCCACTAAACTTACACAGAGGTCCTTGTAGATAGATGTATATTGACTTAGAAAAACACATATTAACATTTTCTATCTTCTATTGTATTTTATTTATTTTGTTAAATATTTCCCAATTACATTTTAATTTGGTTCTAGGGGAGTGCAGCAAGCAACACAGGTACCCTTCTAACTTAAGCTCTATAATCTTATAAAATCCTAATTTCTTTGGTCTTTTCACTGATTGGAGCAAAAGGTGAATTTTGTAGGAAGAAACAATTGGAAGGATACTTAAAAGCCAGGAAGTAATATTTGGATTTGTGTCAAGAGAAAGAGAGAATGAGAAAAGATACAGGAAAATTAAGATAGGATAAAAGTAACCATTGCCTTAGGACTTTTGTAGGCCTTCAGTTTTCTTAACCAGAGAGAAAGTAACATTGATCTATATTGCCAATACTCATGTGAAGACTGGCTAAGGAACAGCTGGGGAGAGTTAGTCAGGAGCTAGCATGCTATATAAATGACAGTTCATCAAATATTGTCTTGTAAGAGCCATTGGATACTGCCTTAGTCATGGAGGATCAGATTTACAGTCTTTTTGCTAAAGCCCATAAAAATATAGGTAAAAATCCTTAAAAAGTATAATTTCTAACTTGGAAAGCAAATGTTCTTTCCAAATGCTCTCCTATGGGAGAGCAGCTAGGTGAAGCTGTAAGTAAAACAATGGCCTGGAGTCAGAAAGATACTAGTTGTGAGTCTCTGGCCAAGTCACCTAATCTCTTTGTCCAGATTTCCCCAAAATAAAGTGGGGATAATAATAGCACCAAGGATTAAATGAGATTATTTATAGAGTGCTTAGCACAATGATAGGCACATAGTAGGCACTTAAAAATGTTGGCTCTCTTACTTTCTTCCTTTCCTGTCTATGAGGCTAACCATCTCAGGCAGATGTAATATGAGAGTGCTTAGTGTTTGAGAGGCCACTTTAAGAGATTACATTAGATATGTGTGTGTTTCTCCATGTCAACATAAACCACTTCCCCATCTAAGAATAGCCCTCTCTTCTCTGTTCCTCACCTTTTCAAAATGTTTCTTAGAAAGCTCACCACTCCAAGAAATCTTCCTTGATTAATCCCCCTGAAATCTTATCACTCCCTGACTCAAGGCTTCTCTTTTAGGTCCCCTATGCATGTGTTCCTAAGTTATTCTACTAGTGACTGAGCTCAACCACAACTATTGACTTGGGACCCATGGGTAGAACAGAACTTTACATGTAACCTATATGCTAGGGAGAAGAAAGATGTTTCCTGTACTCATGAGACTCCCAATTTAATTGGCTAGAATGAGGCCGATGATGAAGAACCCAAAGAATTAGATTGAAGCAGCAAATGGTCTCTGAGGATATGGAATACAAAGAGTTGAATGGTAGGGCAGGATGAAAAATAGATCAATCTAGAAGGGCTTCCAAGGAGAGGTGGCCCATGAGTTTTCAAGTAAGAATATGAAAAGATAAGATAGGTAAGAGGAAAAAGTCCAGGTGGAAATCTAGCCCAAAATTTGTTTCTTCTGTAATGAAAGAGATTTGGGTTTTGATGTAAGGGAAAGTAGAAAAGAAAAGTAAGAAGGTTGCAATTTGGGGATTGGGGGATAGAGAAGAAGCTCAACAGAACAGCAGCTCTGGAAACAGATTATTCTAGACTTTTCTGATTGACATGGAAGCCTGGAAGAATCACTTAATGAAAGTCACTGAAAGGAAACAAAGAGAGGGCAAAATAGAGGTAGTTGAGTGGGAGATTCTTGAGAAGGTGGCAGGGAATTAAGGATGAGTCACTCCTGGCAGACTTGAGTCCCTATAAACTGACTAGGGTGGAGGGTCCATGGTTGTTTCTATCTCATTAGCATAGATTCACAATTCTGCCCTCCCCACAATCTGACCCCCAAACTGCTTAGGTTGCAAGGGGGACTGATACCTTTGGAGAATGGTAATGTGTCAGCAATGGAGCAGACAATCTAGGAGAGGGGAAGGGACTATGCAAGATCAAAGTATTTTGAACTGAAAGGGATCTTAGAAACTAATTAGTCCCAAACTCTCATTTTACAGATGAGTTATCTGAAGGCAGACTCTGTATACCAGGTTCAAGCCTCATAATGCAATCTGAAGGCCTGGAGAATCTATAGAATAAATTTCAATCATCCCCCTAGCACTAGACTTTATAACATTGTTATAAATTATAACATTATTCTCATATTATTCCAAAAAAGCAATTGGCCATCCAGCTTTTTTATAAAAGCCTCCAATGAAGGAGAACCTGTTACATCCTGAAACCACCTATTCTACTTTTATATATCTTCCTTTGTTATAGTCCCTTTTTTCTTTTTAAAGAAAGGCAATTTTATTAATTTCATTTACCATAAGGCAACACAAATTCATGGATAGTAAAAGAGGTAAGTCCCATTTATGATTAAACACAACAATGTTTTTCTTACTCCCATGGTCCCTTGTTCTCCTAAATCAGCATTTTCCAAGCCATTCTGTGCAGTGTATATAGGTGTCCCATGAGAACATGTCAATGTTAGTGACATTTTCCTGCTTCTAAAATAATATGAAATAATGTACCAAAAAAAGTTCAATGTGGAGGGCAGTTTTTCCAGCATTAAAATAGATTTTTTTCTGCCAGGTCCCTTTCAACTCTCAAGTTGTATGACTCCATGTGTAATTCCTCAATTTCCCACTAGAAATGGCCTTACATGCCCTCACCCCCATCTTGAGAGTACTGTTTATTCCTAGACTCCCTGGCTTCAAGACTAATAGGTTTTGCCAAGGTATTTCCAACTTACATGATTCTGTAGCCAAAACATGGTTGTTAAGTGTTTTTTAAGTCATTTCCCCCCCCTTCTAGTTGGTAATGCTAATTCTTCCCTCTGTAATCAAACAGAAGCAATCTACTTACTACCTCTTTCAAATGCATCATAGCCTTTCAAATATTTAATGATTGTCATATCTCTGCTGAGAATTCTTCTCTGGATTAAACATCTCCAAGTCTTTCATTTGACTCTCAGATGGCATAATCTCAGTTACCTTTTTTGTTTGGTTTCCCCTCTAATCAATGTTTTTCCTAAAATATGATGGTCAGAACTGAACCCAGTACTATCAATGTAGTCTGACCAAGTTGCATAGTGGTTAGAGCTCTAGACTTGGAATCAAGAAGACTTATCTTCCTGAATTCACATCCGACCTCAGATACTTACTAGCTATGTGACCCTGGGCAAGTCACTTAACCCTGGCTGCCTCAGTTTCCTCCTCTGTAAAATGAGCTGGAGAAGGAAATGGCAAACCACTCCACTATCTTTTTCAAGAAAACTTCAAATAGAATCACAAAGAGTCAAACATAACTTGAATGATTGAACAATAACAAGATCTGACCAAAGCAAAGTATAATGGAACTGTCCCTTCCTAACTCCTCAAAACTGTGTAGCCCAATGTCTCATCAGGAATTGTGGGTGCCACACCACACTGTTATTCATCTTAGACTTGAGGCCCAATAAAAGTCTTTGAATTTTTTTCCAGAGAAGTTGGTGTCTAACCTTGCCTACCCCTTCTTAAACTTGTGAAGACTATTTTTAAACCCATGTAAGACTATGCACTTATCCCTATTAAATTTCATTTTATTAGATTTATCCCAGTGTTCAAGATCTGTTGGCCTTCTGACTGATACCCTTCTTCCAGGGTATCAATTATCCTTCCCAGCTTTATGTCTTCTGCAATTTGATAAAGATGCAAGTCATTGATTTTTAAAAATCTATTATCCTATCATCCTAGGTTAACCCAGGGCCACATATAGATCCCTAGGGCACTCCACTGGATACCTCCTGGCAAGTTTTCATCTCACCAATTATACTCTCATTTGAACACAAATTTTCACAACTCAACCATAACTAGATTTTTAGCATGGCATGAGTGTTATTCATGGCCCAGCAAAAAATTACTCGGGTGACAATAATGAGAAAGAATTAGATAGCTTATACATAATTTTTATTGAAAGTAAAGACAAGGAGATGCTATATACTTTATTCCACTGGGGAAATGAGAAAGGGACACAGTTTGTAGGTTCTTCCTATTAGCAAAATAAAGATCTTATCTGGTATATATGGATCACATACCATGAACCCACTCCATTGGAAAAATAAGGAAGTGAGATGACCTCTGTGTTATTTTTTTGTGGGGGAAATAAGGAAGTAGCTTGTGTATTCATTCTACTGGAGAAATAAGGCTATGGAATAGATTATTCATAAGCATGAAATTAAATGAAGCAGTTTAAGAAGGGAGTGGGATGGTTCCAGACCCCCCTCCCTACTTTCTGAGCAGAAGTAAGATGGTCTCTATCCCGTTAACCCACCTCCCCCATTTTTAGACAGTCATTTTACACAGCTCCTCCCTGTCCTCTCCATCCTCCCACTTTTTGCAGTCTCCCAAACACCTCACTTCCTCCCCCTCTCATTTCCCAGACCTGCCCAGCTAGCTCTGCCTTCTGAGAGCTGGGTTTAATGAGGCCTAAGGTTTGGAGTAAATGTTACAGGGTGGAGGAAAGGGGGGAGGGAGAGAGAAAGAGGAGGTGGCAGGCGCTGCCTTCTCAGGTGATCAGGTGATAAATATCCTGTTTGTTTCCCTGGCTGCTAGGGCCAAGAAGGAGGGGGGTGGGGTGGAGAGCAGCTGTTTTTCCTAATGGGCCACAATGATTGCAGCAGACATGACTCCAACCCCTTTCACCCCTCTTCTTCCTCCTGATCTGTTCCCGTAACTTTGATTATAGTCAGCAAGGGGAGGGAGGTCAGTAGACCAGAGCACCTGGGTTCTAGTCTTTACCATGCTATTGATTTGCTGGGTAGACCTTAAGCAAATCAAGTTGCCTAACCCTTCTGACTCAGTTTAATCATCTGTCAAAAGAAATTGTGAACTACTGCACTGAGAGCCCATTTCTCTTTCTTTCCCCTAATTAATTAAAATTAGAAAAGGATAGATGGAAGCATAAATTCAAAATTCTCTTAAGAGTCAGAGATAAATCTCTGACTGGTGCTGAAAGGGACCTCCTCAGTGGCCATCCAGTACCATCCCTTTGATGAGGAAACTAAAGACCCCTAAATATCAAAGATGGGATTTGAACCCAGGACTGGTGACTCCAAAGGTAATATTCTTTCAGCTGTAAGCTGAATGAAATGAAAGCCCATTTGTAATAACAAAGCTGAATGAAATGAAATGAAAGCCCATTTCACTCCAAAGAACTAAATCCTATTCTGAGAATCATAAGCCAGAGCTATAGGGGGACCTTAGAGATCATCTATTCCATCTTCCTTATAGTATAACCCATCAAAATGTTCTCATCTGTGAAATGACAAGAATAGGACCTTCCTCTTATTTATAAAGATCAAATAAGATAATGTATGTAAAGTTCTTTGCAGACCTTAAGGAACAATCAAAATGCCAGGTAATAATAATTATTATTATTTTACAGGCAAAGAAATGGGTCCCAAGAAATAAAATTTCTTGCATAAGATTGTGGATTTTATTCTGGATCTCAGGACCTATAACCTCCAATATATAAGATCTCTGGGGGAATTAAAGTAGTTATAGCCTTTGACAAGAATTTAACTCTTTTTCATTACTCTATGCCACCAAGAGGGTTGGGATTAAGTTCAGCCAGTGCAATTGAAATGGAGAGCTCCAGAAAGAAACTGACCACTTTTAGTGCTCACTCCTCTAAACCTGGGAGGCTTTAAAGAAGTATGAGTATAGACCCTGAGCCAATGCAGATACCTGGGAACACCCCAACTCACCAGGTTGAGAGTGTCAGGGAAGAAAGATCCAGGGCCAACACAACAGCATGATTCCTTCCAGCCTCAGTCTCTGCTTGCATTCATACCATGTACTCATATCACATTCTTCATCCTCATTACATATAGGCTGGAAGTTATACACTCAATATCCTCTCCACTAAATGGTGGCCTGACAGAAATTCAGGTGCCTCCCATGCTTCCTATTCTTCTCCTAAACCTCTGAAATTAGAGTCAAAGAATAGATTTAGAACTGGAAAAAGAAACCCAGAGATCAGATCCAATCACATCATTTTACAGATGGGGAAACTGAGACCTAGAGAGGGTAATAGATTTACCCAAGAGCATATAGCTGGCAAGTGTGCAAGGTAGGATTCAAAGTCAGGTTTAGTCTTAACTCCCTATCCAATATTGCATAAACTATGTTTCTGAGGAAAATCTTCATCGAGCTATACCAGGTGCCACGTTCACCTTCCCTAGAGATTCATTTCCCCTCACTAAAGGTCTTCAGGAATAGCCACTTGTCAGGAGATATTTGGTTAGGTATATGTTGGACCAGCTCAAATGGTCAATTATCATGCATCTAAGAAACACCTGCTATGTGAGAGGCATTGTGGATACAGAAACACACACACACACAAATGAAGCAAGACATCCCTATGGAAGGATTACCAGAATAATTAGAAAATAAATGCAAGGTAATGAAATACAAAGTATGTAAGGAGGAAGGGCACTAGCAGTTGGAGGCAAGGCAGGAAAAGCTTCATATAAAAGGACAAGCTTGAGCTCAGTCTTGAGCAAAGTGAGGGATTCTTTGGAGCTGGAGTTTGTATTGTCTTCATTTAATGGCTTGGAAGGTGGGCCTTAGGTTGATTGACAGGTACCTAATTCCGATACAAGTTAGATGAAATTCAATTTATCAAACATTTCTAGGCTACTTGATGATGGAGTGACAAAGACAAGTGAAATTGTCCTTGACCTCAAAGAGATTACATTCTATCAATAGGATACAATATATGCATAGTGAACTTGTTACAAAGTAATTTCAAAGAGGAAGAGAATGCTAATCACTAGGGAAGTGAGCAGGGGAGGGAAAAGCTTTCTGTTAGGAGGCAGCCCCTGAGCAGGGCTTTGAAGAAAGCTGGCGGGATCCTGTTAGTCAGAGGTGAAGAGGAAATACATCCTAGATATTAATTCCACGGTTATAAAAAGGACTTGCTGAGGAAATTGATCCTCAATTCTATAAGGGTTATTAAGTCCCTACTATGCACAAAGCTCTGAGCTGTGCAGCTAGGGCAAGGAGGAAATAGTAGCTTACATTTCTATAATGCTTTAAGATTTGCCTGTCTGTGTAGGTTAGGTACTGTGGGGGATGCAGGCAAAGGGAGTAGGGGGAGATTTAGTCCCTGCCCTTGGGGAGTGACTGAGAACAATAAAGGACTGCCGTGAGATTGAGCTCTGAAATGTGCAGTTCAGACTCTTAAGTGCTGAAGGAGTTCCGAGAAGGGAAGGATGAGTGGGGGCTGAAATAGCTAGGAAAAAGCTTCCTGAAAGAGGTTTTATGAATTACTTGGGCCTGTAATCATAAGGTTTTATTGCATTTATTAATATGACAGAGACTCACATGTCTGGAATGGCAGACCTAAGTGCTCTCCTACCTGGAGATAGAAAAATGGAGGAGCAGAGATCCGGTGTAGACGAGGAAAAAAGAGACTTCCCATTTTGAGAGTACTAGGAAGTGTGACCTCAGTCCTAGTCAGTAAAGGCATCTTTTGGTGACTAGGAAGTAAATAAGCTCCCAGAATTTCCATATTTGTAAAACTGCATAGTGGTTAGAAAGTGGTAGATAAAATTAGGAGGCCTTTGGTTCAAGTCCTGTCTATGCACCTATATGACCACATTTTATAGTCCTCTGAATCTATAAGTTACACATGAGTAGCTGATCTGAATTGGTGGAGGGAAGTTCCCCACTGGGAGTATTCCACACAGATAAAATCACAGATCTAGAGAGGATATAAATAGTGTCAGGATACGTGTTCTGTCTGTTTCATGGGGCTGTCTTGAGGAGCAAGTGAGACAAGGCATTCAAATGTTCTTAAATGTACAAAGTGGGCTATAACAGGACAGAACTGCCAACTGTTCTGAGATAGGCAGGAATAAGGAAAAAATGAGGAGCCAGCTCCAGCTAGCGCTGGGCTCAAGGAGCAGGATTTAAGTTCAGGTAGTGCCCACAATTTGCTGACTCAAAACAAATGAAGCAAAAAAAAAAATGAAAGATGGAAAAAGAAAAGAAAAGAAAAGAAAAAAGTTCCAACTAAGCAAACCTGTAATATTAGAGGTTCAAGTTCAGTCCCCACTCTAGTGGAAGGCTAAAGCTGAGGAGACAGAGCTGGAAGCAACCTCAACCAGAGATCAGCAGACCCCCTTGGGACGCTCCCAGCCTGTCTAGGAGACAGAATTTCTGAGGATCAGACCATCACCATGGCAGTTCTAATGCAGAGCTTTGAGGGATATTTACATCTAGAGCCTAAGCATACTGTCTCTTTGCTCTCTACCAGGAACATGACAGCTAGCTTGAGAGCTCCTTCCATGCAGCCTTTAGGTACTGTCAGGGCTCCTCACCTTCCATACTTTCTCTCTCTAACCCACTTCCTTCCTCATTTTTCTACCCAGCATCTGTGAGCATACAAGCCCCTCTTAGTTTAGTTAGAGGGTTATAAATCAGAACTATAAATGAACAATTCTCAAAGTGTGGTCTGAGATCCACAAGATCTCCAGAGGTCTAGAACATAAAAACTATTTTCGATTTAATACAAGATGCTCTCGTTTCTAATAAGTAAATATTGATAGATATAATGCACATAAACAAAAGCTCTTTGGAGAATCCTTAATAATTTTAAGAGTATAAAGGGGTCCTTAAAAAAATATTGAACACCATTACAGTAGATCAAAGAATCATATATTTTAGAGCTGGGAGGGCATATATAGGTTGAGTGATTTACCTAGTGTCACACAATTAGTAAATGTCTGAAATGATTGTTACAGGACTGTTGCTTCTTCTTCCAAACTGTCTTGAATGAGAACCTTTTCCTTTCCATCTCTACCGCCATCACCCTAGTTCACCACAGTCTATATAACAATAACAACAACAACAACAATAAAATGTCGATAACAATAATGCAATGATCGGTAGTTCTACAACCACATAAGGTTTGCAAAGTACTTTGTGTATACTACCCTATGAGGTACAGGTGTCATACCATATTCTATAGATACAAAAACTGAGAAGGGGTGGTTAAGTGACTTGTCCATGGTCATATAGATAGAAAGTGCAAGTGGCAGGATTTATACGGTGGTTTTCCTGGCTCCATTCTCCATCACTGCTTCTTTCCCAACTCTGCCTCTTTTCCTATTTCTATCTCCTTCATTCACCCTACACAACCAATATCATACCTCTGAGCAGACCTCTGAGCCTGTCACTCCCTTGCTCTAAAAGCCATAGTATTTTGCCTAGTGATCAATAGTAAGCATTGATTAAGCATTACTATATGCCAGACACTGTACTCATGGTGGTGGTAGGGTTACAAAGAAAGAAAAAAAGACAATCCCTGACTTTAAGAAACTCCCTTTACCTCTCCAACCTCATTTCACTACCACTCCCTTCCATGCATCTTCTGCTGCAGCCAGACTGGTCTGCTCCCTGTCTCCCTTTACCCAACCCACCACAAGCATGTATATGGTCCATGTATATTCCCAATACCTTTGTTCATATTATTTACCTTCCTTCTTAGTTCCTGCTGCCCTTATTGTCCACATGGAATTTGATCCTTGCCAATTTCTTTTCTGGATAATTATATTTTTATGTATGTCTAGGATTGTAAGCTCTTTGAGAGTAGCATCTATATCATATCTTTTTGTATCTCCCAAAGATACAAATGTAATGTGCCTTGAACACAGGAAGAATTTAATCAATTTATCTGATAGATTTAAGATTTTTTAATAGTTCATTGACATCATCTATCAGAAAATGGGAATGACCTCTATCTGATTAGCTTTCCTAAGTGGGGGTATCCCTATTAAAGTTTGAGGCTGGAAAAACTGCTGACAAGTCCATTCTCACTAAATACTGTTCATTCGTTGATAGGTGAGCACTCAGTCTCTTCTTGGAATTAATGCTGGGAAAATTCCCTGGGAAAATATCTGCATTATTCAGTGCTCAAGAAGTCAAAAATACACAGTGGGGCAGCAAAGGGAAGAAGTGGGTGACATAGCAACACAGGGAGAAGTGTTCTCCTAACTTTACTTCTCTGAAAAGAAAGCCCTGAAGAATCATTAGGAGCCTTTCCCTATGGTGGTAGTCTAGGTGTACACTCCTTCTTGCTCTCCTGAATATGTCCCTGATCTTCTTAGAATGTAGCATCCTTGGGGGTAAGGGTTTTTGCTTTTCTTTGTAGTCCCTGGCACAATGCTTGGTACATACTTTATTACTGTTGTTCATTTTCAGTTGTGTCTACTCTCCCTGTCCCCATTTAGAGTTTTCTTGGCAAAGATACTGAAATGGTTTGCCATTTCTTTCTCCTCAATACATAGATTAGGAAACGGAGGCAAGCAGAGTGAAGTGACTGGACCCGGGTCACACTTAGCAAGATTTCAACTCAGGAAGATGAGTCTTCCTGACTCCAGGCTTGGCACTCTGTCCACTGCGCCAGCCATTTCATAGCATCACAGATTTAGAGATGTAAAATGCCTTGGAGATTGAATCTAACAGCTTCATTTAAAAAATAAAATAGAATTAACCAGCATATAATAAACATGCACTGTATACACTGTGGTAGACCAATTCTCTTATTTTTCTTAATCGATGAGGAAACTGAGATCCAGAAATATTAAATGAATTGCCTACTGTCACATGGCTAGGTTAAGTCACATTCAAACCCAAGATTTTCTGACTGTCCAATACCCTATTATTATGGTGGTGGGAAAAGGAAAACTATATGATGCCAGACTACATTAGTAACCATATTGAGTTAATAATTTAGGGTGTCCTAAAAGTCTTAGAGTAGTTTCAATCTACTGGAGTTTAAAATTGTAATAAGATTTTTGGAATATCCCATGTAATAATCATTGATATTTATTAAATACTTTGCCTTCTTCCTGATTCTCTGTCAGTTAGTCCAAAATCCTTCAGTTGTGGGTTCAAGATTCACCTTCTCTGTGAACCCTTCTTATTCCTCTAGTATATGTACCACTCCATGAGCACTTCAGGCCTTCTCCTTAAGGGATATCTCTACCCATTTCCTGGTCATTTTTCTCAAGGAATTATGTTTACCAGGATTATACTCTTTGGGGACAAAGGAGACCTTGAGGCTGGCCTCCTACTGCTAGCTCATCTCAGTTTCTAGAGAGTCCACTTCCTAATGCTTAGGAGTCCCTCTTTTTCATCAACTTCATAATGACATGAACTTCTATCCTTTCCTTCCCTGGCTCCAACGCCTCAATTCAGCCCATTCCCCATTTCTGTCCAGTCTCACATGACCTGGTCCTTCCCATCCCACCATCATTCCAATGCCAGCCATGAGGACATTATACCTGCCCTCATCAGAACCTTGTTTAACCCCAACAAACATTTCTTGACAAGTGGGCTCCAAAAGAACATAGCATACATCTGAAGTATTGTGAGAGAAACAATCTCCTCTCTGAGTTCTTGTGGTAAATAACTGCTGCTGAAATAAATCTACCCCAATGCAGAAATTATAGAGGGAAGAAAAATCTAGGTTTTATTATTATGTTTAAACATTGATTCAGCTCTCAGACTAAAAAAAATAAGCCTGAATGAAGATTAGGATTCTAACAAGGCCTCTTATAGACAAAATTATGTCAGGATGACAGAGAAATAATTCTTTTACATATTGCAATCTTGTACTTTCCTCTTAGGCCATAAAAGTTGAAGAAAAGACAGATTCATAATTCCATGCTTCTGTCAAATGTCATAAAAGTTGAACAAATTTAGTTAAGCAAAGTCATAATCTCATCCATCCTCTAAGGACACAAACTTAGTTAAGCAAACTCTATAGGTAAACTAAGTCAAGTTATAGATTAAACTACATTTGAAGGGTTACAAATAGGCTAAAAGAGAGAAAAGGGATTTACATGTTTCCAAGGAGATAGCTAAGAATCTTCCTGTGGCTTCTTATGTAAGGAATGCTTAAGGCCTGAAGTAAATTTTCAGATCCCATGGGTCAAGTTTCAGCCAACTCAACTACCTCTCAACTAGGAGAAATGGCTTTGATTTTCCCTTAATATTATTATTCCCTAAGTCACATTTTAGTCAGGTGAGGTTAATATTAACAGGAGACAGGATTTTAGTTACCCAAAAGTTGTAGGAGTAATGATCTTGAGCCCAAATAATAAAAGGGAGTTTAAAATTCCCATAATAAAAGAAATACATATTCCTCAATGCAAAATAGAATGCATTTTTATAAACTCTACTATAATTGATGAGTAAAATGAGGTCTATCTCTTTCCCATAATTTCATTGCTTGGGCTCAGTCATGCTAAAGGCACATTGAATCCTGGAATACTAAAGTCATTGGTTTGAAAGAAAAAAAAAAAAAAGACCCAATCAGGACTGGCTTCACTATTTGCTCTTGTCCCAGATATGACCCTAAAAGTAACTGGCTGTTCTTAATCATGCAGGAACCTTAGTGGAAGATCTGAGTATCAAATCAGTCATTCAACTGGTTATTGAATTGAATTGAATACATTTATTATATTCTGGGCACTTTAGGAAATGCAAAATCTAAGAGAAGCTTCTTATCCTCTAGGAATTTATGGTCTAAGCCATATATATCAACTTAAACAATTAGAGAATAATACAACATACTCTTCTCATATGATTCTCTCAGTGCTATAGGACAAGTAAGGCAGGTAGGTAGCATCATAGAGTGAAGGAAAACAACAAGAACAACAAGAACAACCAGAAACAACAATAAACTTGGATTGAGAAGGTCTGAATATGAGTTCTGACTAAGTCTTAAAACTGTATGATAGGCAAATCATTTAACCAATCCAGATTTGTTTTCTTGTCTGGAAAATAAGAGTAGTAAAACTTACCTAATTCATACCAAACAAGATAATTTGTGCAAAGTGCTATGTAAGCTTGTTTTATTTTTATAGATAAGGAAACTGAGTTAGAGGAGGTTATGTCATTTGTCCCAAATCACAGAGTAAATTAGCAGCAGAGCCAGAAGTAGACCCTAGATCTCCTGACTTCTGGTCAAGTCTTGTCTGCACACATGAGAAAACTGGACAGATTCCTTTCTAAATTCCCTTTCAGCCCAAAGGTTCCATGACTCTAAATCTAATAGATTGTTTGGAGGTTTATTAGAAGGTCATTCATTGTTGCCCTTGACAAGGGGGTCAGATGGTACTGTGACTGACCCTTCAATTGCCATGGCCATGAGGGATTGATTCTTGCCTGTGTAGGAGATGGAGGGTCCTGAGGGACCAAGAAAGCAGAGCCTAGCCCGTCTGGGAAAAGAAAAGGGAGAGGGAGAAGGAGAGGGAAAGCAGAATTGAGAGCAGGGCTTGCTGAATGCTCGGGATTTTATGACGGGACGTAAATCAGACCTGCCCGTACTTGACCAAGGTTGAAACCTGCCGTGCCGCACAGTAATTAGATTTTTAGACGATGTTCCCCCTCTGGTTTATTTATACAGCGGTAATTACCTCCAGCAGAGCTGGGCATCGGCACTGCTCATCTTTCCCAACTACACATTTACCCTTCCATGTTCCTGTTCTATGGAGTACAGAAAAAGGGAAGGGGGGGGGGGACTATGAGTATATAAGGGGAAAAGGGGGGCAGGAGAGAGAAGAGTTGTTAAATGAAAGTTTCTCCAGGGATGGAAAACCTCCTGGGGACAGACAGGTAAATTTTCAATATGCCAAAGGCACAGTCATTAAATGAAGCATTTTTGCAGAGGAATAGGGATCCCAAGGCATGAGGCTTATTGAAAATAGTTATACATGCTTTGAAATCTTTTCACCAATTGGGAAGAGGTTACAGAAACACTTAAGGACTCAGTAGGTCCACATTAGGTTTTGAGGTCAGATTGTTTACCAAAATCACCTATAGAAAAAAGTTAATACCTTAAATTTCTATACACCACATCAATAGGAAATTTTCTCATTGCTCAATCCTTATCATTGGAAACAGTTCCCTAACATGACACTCTTGTCCTATGCTTCTGGTGACTAAAATCATTTTCCAGGTATCTGAGTAAAGATAAGTCTGTGACTAAATGAAAGTTTTATTTTAGATATTTAAGACTTCTATTGAACAATTTCTATATATTCAGTTTTATGTGATTCTCCCAATAGAAAGTAAGCTTTTTGAAGGCAGAGACTGTTTCTATTTTTTGTCTTTTTATCTCCATGTTATTCCTGCCATGTAGATGGTGCTTAATGTTATTTTAAATGAATGAATGAATTGCTTTGGGGGATATTAAGATGAATAAGTGGGCAACTAGGTGGCACAGTGGGTAGAGCATCAGGTCGCTCTGGAGTCAAGGTCTGGAGTCAAGAAGATTTGAGTTCAAATCTGACCTTAGACACTTAGAGCTATGTGACCCTGAACAACTTAGCCCTGTTTGCCTCAGTTTCCTCACATGTAAAATAAGGTGGAGAAGGAAATGGCAAAACATTTTAGTATCTTTGCTGAGAAAATTCCAAAAGGGATTATGAAGAGTCAAAAGTGACTTAAAACTACTAAACAGTCACACAAAACTTGAATTAAGATGCTACCCCTTCCTTCAAATCAATTGCAGTCTACTGAAGTAGGTAAGGCCTGAGTGGGATTAAATGATCCACTTGTAGAAAGATTGGGTAGGTCTTTGACCAAAAGTATGGATGGGTGGGTCTGTGATTAGCATCAGAATATGGCCAGATCAGGAGTCAGATTGCCTCTAGGAAGAAGGGTCCAACTGTGCCTGAAGATCATGGGGTACAATGCAAACAACATTGACTCTGGAGTCAGAGGCCTTGAGTTCAAATGCTGCCACTGATGCTTACTATCTTTGTGACCACAGTGATGTGAGTTAAACTCTTTCAGTGACCTTATCTATCAAATGAGGAGCTTGGAATTGGCAGTCTCCAAGGTCTCTTTCAGTTCTGGATCTAGTATCACCCAGAACCTTGTAAGATAATGTAGATTTCTCTGCATTGCTATAACTTTTTCTTAGGCTGACCAAGCCAACAACTTTGATTTTATTAACATTATGTAGTAACCACTGAACTTATTTGTCCAAAACAAAATTGAGCCACTTTGCTTACTGTGTCTCAAAGTGAAAAATATGCTTATGGAACTCATTACCATAAGAGATGGTTTAGACTGAAACAAACAAAAAAGGGCATATATATGAATTCCTAGCCCAAAGATCCTTGTGGGTCTATTATAGGGAGTAGAGTAGAGTAGAATAGAGTATTATAGGGAGTAATAGCCTTTACTGAGCAATTACTGTATGTCTATCCTTTTTGGATAGCAATGCTATGGGATTGAAGGAGAAGAGGAGAATGACCAACAAGAGGTGATAAGGACATAGTCCTTGACCTCTAAAGCTCAGCCTCCAGAAGATCCAGCTAAAAGAAACAAGGTATTGCAAAGTAGAATAGAATAAAAGTAGATAAAAAATTGATCCCTAATCTCCTATTCCCAAATATGTAATTCAAAGGCATTTAAGCCATGAGGAAAGAAATGGTAGGAGCCAGTCCTGACATCCCTGCATTATTTCTTCCACCTCAGTTGCTCTAAAACAAATTCACAAAAATCTCTCTCTTTCTGAGCATGTGGCTCCCAAGGCTTACATCTGGATCTATCCCCTGATAGATGGACACATTTACCGACCTCCCCCCACCCATCTCTTCTTAAACCCCATCTTTTTAGCCTTCCTACCTCCTCCACACTTCAGCTCAGTCAGCAAGTTCTCTGTCTATAAACTATGAGAAGAAAGCTGCAACTCTGCAGTCTTACCAAGATTTATGGGTGGCCTCAAACGATAGAAAGGGGTTTTCTTTTCTCTTTCTTCCTTCCTTCCTTCTTTCATTCTTTTACTTATACTTTACTTACACTTCCCAGTTTTTCATCCTTTTATCTTCTCTCTCCATCTTTCCACCTTCCTTCCTGCCTTTCCTCCTTCCTTCTAAGTTTTCAATTTTTCCCATGTGTTTCATAAATCTGGTATCTAAGCTGGGGAGACAGCTTTTCCTGGACCAAATAATGCTCACATTGACCAGTGAAAACCACCAATTCATTACATGAATTCCATCCTTTCTTAGTGAAGAGGGGAGAGACAGAAAATGATGTGGTCAGTAAAGAAGTCAAACATCTTTGTGACAAATTGCAGACTAGGTAAAGGCCAACCATTTATCATCATTATTATTATCATATATTAACAGCACAAGTTGTGTGCCCAGTCCTGTGCTGGCCTATGCTATGAAAAGGGAGAAGGAGTCACGGTTCCTGCCCTCGAGGAGCTTACAGTCTAGTTAGGGAATTTAGATACACACAATAAGACAATCAGAGAATAATTAAGGACCAATGATTTCCTATAGAGTCTCCAGAGATACATGGTACCTAAAGAAGTAAGAGAAAAAGAAGGGTAAAATGAATTAGAGTGGTCAGGTTCTATGGAATATGTGAGTTGAACTGGACCCTAAAGAATGAATAAGGTTCAGACAGGTAGAAAGATGAAAGAATTAAAGGGGATAAAAGCAATCTAAGTAAAGGCTTCAAAGATGGGCCTAGGAAGGAAGGAAGAAAAGAAGGAAGGAAGGAAGGAAGGAAGGAAGGAAGGAAGGAAGGAAGGAAGGAAGGAAGGAAGGAAGGAAGG
>JAJPUD010001277.1:214031-227841 GCA_023553655.1 Myrmecobius fasciatus
GAAGAAGAAGAAGAAGAAGAAGAAGAAGAAGAAGAAGAAGAAGAAGAGGAGGAGGAAGAGGAGGAGGAGGAAGAGGAGGAGGAGGAGGAGGAGGAAAAAGGAAATAAGAGGGAGGGAGATGGATGGATAAATAGATGGTGAATGGATGGACAGATGGATGGATGGATGGACAGACAGATAGACAGATAGACAGACATACAGATAGACTGACAGATAGTCAGATAAATGATAGATAAACAGATAAATGGATAAATAGATAAACAGACGGATAAATGGATAGATGGCTAGATGAAGGGATGGATAGATGGATGGTTAGACAGAGAGACAGATGAACAGATGAGCAGATAGACAGATGATAGATAGATAAATAGATCAGTAAAATAATTGTAGCCAGGAAAGAGTTCTGGCAACTAAGGCAATCAGGAAAGGTTCTAAATAGGAAGTGATATTTAACTAAGCCTTGAAGGAAGTTAAATAAGTTAATAAGTTAAATAAAGCAAATAAGAAGGATAGCATGTTTCAGGCATGGGGAACAGTGTCTGCAAAGGCATGGAAGTGGGAGATACAATGTTGAAAACCCAGGAAACACATACCAAATGTGATCTTAATCTAGAAGTGGTACTATTCCAAAATTTACTCATGTGACATAAAATTAAGTTACTTGCTTTTGGAATAGGAATTGTTAATTCACCCTGCTTGAGACTCAAAGGCTCACCTAAGAGGGATTTGCCCATCTTCCTCATAGCAGACCCCTCAGTGTCTCAGTCTTTGCTCCCTACTGTTTGCTGCCCCTCATACTGATGGGGGGGGTGCCAGCCCAAACAAAGTTTCCCCATTTTCACTCTATTCTTATAACTTGCTATCTGTTTCCTATCTTTGCTGATGGCTGAAGAAGGATTGAAATGCATATGGGAAAAAATCCAATAAATCTTTCAATGATTGTGGAAATCAGAGTTTAAAGGAGTAAGGATGGCTGGCTGGGACTCCCATTATCTACCTTTTTGTGGGAAAGAGGAAGCTGCAGTGACCACAATGCCCTGTGATCTGGCTGCTGGCAATGACTCTTACAGATTCTAGAGGGGAGATTTCCAGCTTCCTTTTAGTACTATTCTGAGGGCATCTTTTGGAAGGAGATCCAAGAAATCATGTCATCCCTTCTTTGTGAGCTCTCATATTTCTTGGGCTTCCTCCCTTCTCTTCCTGTCTACCCAGAGAAGAAGTCATCAAAAGTCATTTAGGATCTTTGTCTCACATACACACACACACACACACACACACACACACACACACACACACACAAGTCGCAAAACTCATAAACTTCTTAATCTATGTTTCTTGACTCAACCCAATTGCCAAGGCAATTCCTTCCCTTGGGGCAGCTCAGTATCTCCTCTAGGAAAACAGCCTTCTACCATAAGTAGAGGTAAGCCAAACACCAGCCTAAGATCAAATTGATATTCTTTTATCTTAGGGAAAGTGAAATTGGGGAAGAGAGGATCTTTCTTTATGAATCAGAGCACATAGCAAACTTAAGTATGTTGAACAATGAGAACCACTGTGTGTGTATACCTTTTTCTCACACTCGCAAAGCTCCATGCAAAAAAGATGTGCTCATTCAAAGGGTTCGTGCGTACATGAACACACCTGCATGTACGAAGAGAAAGATCTCAACAGTGACCATAAGCGCACACACACAAGCACACATATTTGTCAGCACTAGCTCGTGCAAGACATATCCATACACATGCACTCACATGGGCACAGTCAGTCACGAAGGTACACATGGATGATTTCAAAGGCCATATACTTATCTATGCAAATAGAAGGGCACTCATAAATACATCTATATATGTATACTTCTCACACTTGCTAACACACACACACCAGATACACAGACACATACACATACAAATACAAGCATTTGAATGCAAATGCATAACCCTTGTACCCATGTATAAGTTCATAGATATGACACATACACATTCACTACTGGAGTCACACCCATACAGAGACCCATGCTCCTCACAGGACCCCACTCTGGTCTGTGCCTTTTCCAGCCACCATCTTTACTTTCCAGACAGACAGACAGATTGACAGACAGACAGATAGATAAATACATAGATAGATACACTGAAACCCTTCTTTTTCTTGAAAAAAGGGAGACTCAGATCTCTGACCTTTCAAAAATCCTTTTCAAGTTTAATCTCCCAGAGATTTAAGCAAACAAATCCAGCCCAAAGGGCACCCTCTCCTTTCTTACTCTACAGGAGAGAGGAAGAGAGGGGGAGGGAGGAATGGAAAGTAGATTAATTGAGCCTGAAAAATGAGGGAGTGATTGTCCGGCTGGCAATGGTCAGCTGAGGGGGGAGGGCAGGAGGCGGCAAGCTAAGCCAAAGAGATATTTTCTTTATTTTTTTTTCCTTCTGCCTTTTAAGTTCCACATTCTCCCAAAGGCCAAGATCATCACAGTGAGGCCAAAGGGGAAGGCAGCATCTGTTGTTCCCTGTGATATTGTCTAGAGCCAAAGATTGCCATCCAGTCAAGATCTGACCACATTGGCTTGTACAGCCACACAGAAGTAGATTGCTTCTTACTGATGCGTCGTGTTATGGCCATAGGTTTTATTCAGTTTTGATTTTTGGATACTTGAGCAGGGAGAAAAGACTAGGTGGCACTCAGGACTCCAAATCACAGAAGGTTTTATAAACAGAGAGCTGAGTTCCCACATCCCCCTTTACGGGAGACTTGTCCTTAGAAAGTCACGAGCAGAAAGTATATCTGTAAAAGGAGCCCTGTTTTCTATGCACAAGGAGAGCTCGATGTAAAGGGACCTGGCAATAAATTCTATCTAAAGTGTAGAATACTTTTGTCAAGCAAATCATGACCTCCAATGAATCCATTCTGTGACTCATTCCTTTTTCTAGCTCTTGCTGCTTTTTGCTCCTTTCTTACCCAATCTCTCCCTTTTCCTCCCTCCTATTCATTTGTCCTCTTTCACTTCTTCAACCTTAGGTTTCCATAACTATCCTGATACTTGCCTTGATCCTAAGAATAGGCTCTCTCTTTAGAGTTTGTCTTTTTGAAGTATTTGTTCAAGGATAATAGACCTGGAGTTGGAAGTAAATCCAGGGGCCATCTAGTCCAATCTTCTTTTTTTATAGATGAGAAAACTGAGATCCAGGGAAAGGAAGTGAATTTCCCAGTGTAATGCAAGTATTGATTATAAGCATCAAAAGTGAGATTTGAACTCAGATCCTTAGACTCCAGTGCTCTTTTTACTACCACCAACCTTGTTCAAAAGAAAGGTCAATACCCTTCAACTTTCAAAACCCTTTCCTTCAGCCCTTAATGGTCTTATAGTTCCAAACCCTTATTCCTTGCTTTTCATTTATCTCTGAGATATACTTCAGAGCTAAGAGGGTATTTTTTTTACAGAGGATTGTTCACAAAGAGGAATCTTATTCATATATGTCATATGCAGATATACATAGAAATGAGTAATCAGAAGTATATGCCAAAAGAAACTATGCAGTGTAAACTGGACCATTCTCGAGCTTTTAAATGTATTTGAGTAGATTATATAGTCCTTCCAAAGTTTATCTATGACTTAGACCTTGAATCATAAAATGTAATCCCCATTTCCTCAATATATACTATCTCCATTCTAGCCTCTTCCCAAAACAGCATCTCCCATCTCAGCAGGTTGCTTCCATCTAACTTTCCCCTTTCTGAATACTTATTGGGTTATTTAACAATTCTTTTCACAATCCCAGCCAATCAGGAACTGACACATCACCCTTGCTTCATTAAGTTGAGGTCTTTATCTGTTTAGTTAAAGATGTCTGTCTCTTACCTCTCTGTCTCTCTCTGTCTATCTTTGTCTATCTCTGTCTCTCAGTCTCTGTCTCTCTCTATTTCTCTCTACCAAGGATAAGAATGAGAGGGAGCAGGATGAGGGGAATTCAAGTAGGGAATGTGAAGGTATATGATGTTCACAGTAGTGCAAGCTCTGTTACCACCATACAAATGGAATAATGGACCTCAACAATTCACAAAACCAAAATATATCCATTATAACAATAAAGGATATGAGGGAGAAGGTAAAGGGGGAAGAAAATGATAATTTTTTTAATGAGAATCGGAATAATGCCTTCTAAAGTCCATGTTTCCTACTCCAGACACCTCTTTTTACTGATACCTAACTTGGACAAAGTATCTGTGTACTTGGAAATGTTGATTTAACAACTTCTTTCAAAAAAAGAAAACAAATAAATCCTTCCCTTCTATTTCAAATAAATGTAAAAATATTTCAAATAAAAAGCTATTTTGATTGAAAAGGAAAGAAAGACTCTTAGAACGTGTTCTCCCCCCCCAAAAAAATAAATTTGAACTAATGGAAATCTCATTCTTTATTTAATCTGCTGCTTATCTGAAGAGGACCAAAAAGGAATCTAATATGGCATATGTGTAGTGCTGGCCTGGCGGGCAAAAAGGAGGAGATGGGGCATAAAAACCTGCAATTTCACTTAATATATTAAACCTGTCTACTGGCTTTGAACCAGATTAATAACAGGAGAGGGCCTGAAAATTCTAATAAACATATATATTTATATATTTTTTAAAATTTATTTTTCCAACATCCATTCCTGTGCACTACACTGTGATTCATAAGTTGGCCCACCACTGGACTTTATTAAATACAAATAAAATATGTCTCTTCTCACAGAAGCCCATGACGTAATGAGGAAGTAAAACAACTAGGGAAGCTATTGTGTCATCACTTATGCTGTGATGGCAAAACCTCTGACCCAGTATACCGGAGCCAGTTGAGGCAAAACATCAACTGACTACAGAGCTGAAGCCCACTAAGAAGTTCCTCTAACCAGAATATCTCCTCCAATATTCTGTCTCCAAATCCAGTATTCCTTCACCTACATTACATTCTTTTTAAATAGATTAAGCAAGGAGGGGCCAAAATACTAAAGAAAAAGATTATTAAATATATGGCATGAAGAAACACCCTTGACCTCTCTTCCCTAGAAAATCCTGGAATTTGGCCTAAACTATATGTAAGATTGCCAAATGGCAAGAGGATACACTACTAGACCACTGAAGGTCTCTTCCCCTCAGAGAATTCTGAAGCCTAAGTGTAGATATTATTGGTCAGGCAGTTCAGAGCATGTATCTATTCAATAATGTATGTAAAGTACTTTACAAACCTTAAAATCTAATACAAATGCCAGTTATTGTTGTTACAAACTTTTTATTCATTTTAAATTTAATGAGAAGAAAAAAAGGAATATTTCCATATGCACAATAGAACTTGAGAGTATTCAATATAAAATAATAAATATCCATTGCAAGAAAATCTATATAATAGATATACCCTGTTTTCAAAACTACCCACTTTTTGTTCTCTGCTGTACACTTTTTAACTTTATTTTTTCCTTCCCTCTGTATCTCCACTTACAATAAAATGTGACAATTAAATATGGATATATGTGTGTATACATAGATACACACATATATCCATATATGTATGTGTCTGTGTGTATATATTCACAACTACAGTAAATCTAGATATCTATAAACATACCTATATATACACTCATTCATATATATGTGAGACACAACTATGTATATTTCTTGCTTGTCATCTCTTTCTCTGGAGGCAGATAGTATCTTCCTTTATAGGTCCGAGTCTTTCCATATTTTTCTAAATCAACTAGTTCATCATTTCCTATATCACAGCCATATTACAACATAATGACATCCTATCTGAGAGATGGTCCATGGAAGCTCTTTTTCCCAAATTTTCTGCATTCCTTATGTCCTTGGCTAAACGAATTTTAGTTATACAAGAATTTTTTATTTAGAATTATCCAAATTATCCATTTTATACTTCAACAATGCTCATGCCTTATAATATATCTTAAGGTCTGATGCTACTGGATGAATTTCTGTATCTTTTCCCCGTAGTTTCTTTGTAATTCCTGACCTTTTTTATTATTATTATTTACAATAAACATAAGTGAATCCTGCTTTAGGTAACCCAATATACACCTCCAAAATATTATAACATAATGCAAATTAATTGGCTTCTTTGCTATATGAAATAACTCAGGAGAGAGAAGATGTTGATAACTATCTTTAAATATCTGGATGATCATCATGTTGAAGAAGCATCAAACTTTGTTAAACTCTAACAAAAAGATCCAAGAACAGTGGTTGGAAGACACAAAGAGGTCACTTTAGACTTCAGATCAAGAAAACCTTCCTAACAATTAGAGTTTTCCAAAGGAGAATGGGTTGCCTCTAGAGGTGGTGAGCTCCATCTTGTTAGACATCTTTAAGCAGAGGCTGGACAATCATATATCAGGTAATTAAACTGTAGTGGGTACCTTTTATAGATGAGTTGGACTAGATGGTCTCTGAGATCTGCACCTTCCAAGTTTCAAGTTCTGTGATTCTTCACTTTACCAAATGACTTTTATTTTCATATACATATACACATATGTATATGTATATACACACATACACATATGTATATATGTGTGTGCATGTATATGTGTGTGTGTATTCTCTTCCTTATAAAAGGAAGCAATTTTTCATAAAATGGAGAAGGTACTGAAAAGACCCTGGCTCACTTGCCAGCCATAGGAACTTAGCTCACTTCACTTTTCTGAGCCCCATTGTCCTCATAGCTAAAATGTGGCTAAGCATAATAACTCACAAAGTTGCTGTTAAGATCAGATGTTATCATGGATATAAAGCACTCTATGGTTATATAATTGTGAGTACTTATTACTCTATTCTACAGAAATACCCTAAATAGGACCCTCTAAATAATATACTCTTGAGGTACATATAAAATCTTATGATATTTACAAAAATTGATTTGCCTGCAACATTTTTTTAGGGACAGGGCACATTTGATACATAAATCAAAGAACTTCCATGAATAATTTAAATAAAGTATTAATGGGGGGAGAGTTCTAGTGTTCTAATTCTAGTACACACTGGCCATTAGGTTCATGGATGAACTCTTCTTTCTTCAAAGGCTCACTACTCCTCAAAGGCCCCTGTTCCATTGTTGGACAGTTCCAATGGTTAGGAATTGATTCCTAACATTAAATTGAAATCTGCTTCCCTCTAGCTTCTACCTACTGGTTCTCTTTCTGCCCTCTGGTTGCACACAGGACATGAATGTGTCCCTTAAATCATCTTTTCTCTAAGTTAAGTGTTTTTTTAGTTTCCTCAACTGCATCTAGTGTGATATGGTTTCCTGACTACTTCATCATCCAGGCCACATTCTATTTTGTATTGTTCCCTGATTGTTTCATAGAAGCTACTTTAGTCTCCCTGTACCAAGGCCTGGGATTGTATCTCCTCCATGGGAGCAGGGACTCACAGGGGGTGAAGACCACGTCTCCACCATCTCTATTCTCCTTAGTGTCTGGTACAGGATTCTAAAGGCAAGAGTCTTTCATTGTGCATCTAATTATAATTCCTTAGGACATGTTTATGGGACCAAGACATCAGTTTCCATCCCATGGTGCCAAAACAAGCTTTTGTTCCTAATCTCTTCCATTGGTGGGATAATAAAAATAGCTTATATTTGTAAAGTACTTCTCTCATTTAAACCTCACCACCACCCCTTGAGATAAAATAATACAGATATGATTAGCCCTATTTTTAAATGGGAAAACTGAGGCATGAGAAGTTAAGTGATAGCACACTCCTGAGTTTTTGAAGCCGCGAATATATGGAAGAACACAATAACAGCCTATTGGCAGGAGTAGGGTCAAAGGTCTTTTTGTTCAAAAATAATAAGCATTTATTAAGTATTTAATGTATTCCTAGCATTGTCCTAGATTTTAGAAATTAAAGATACAAACTATAACAGTTCCTGTCATCAAAGAGTTTATATTCTACCAAGAAAAATAGCATATACATGTGTAAATAGATTCAAAGTAACTTAGGGAAAAGGAGCACTGGCAAATGAGAGGATTAGGCTAGGCCTTTTTTAGGAAGACACTTTAGAGTCAAAGACTTGATGGAAGTTAGGAATTTCCAAGAGGCAGTACATTCTAAGCTTGGCCAGAGATGGGGGTGTGGGGAACAAAGAGATGAAAAGAAAAACAAGTAAGCTAATTTGGCTGAAATGTAGAATGCCTGGAGAGGAATCGTGTATTAATGAGCCTAAAAGGGTGTAAAGTATTTTAAATGGCCAGAAAAGACTGCACCACTTACCATTCACTCAACAAACATTTCTTGGGTGCAATATAGGATTCAGAAAACTATAATCCATCATCCTTGCCATTAACAGAACATAAGTAATACCTTTTTTGATTCTGCCACATTGCCAGGTGCTCAAATAAATTTTATCACCACCAACATGTTTTCTAGACCCCACACAGAAGAATTATCTCTAGGATTTTGTACATCGTTGATACTTAATACTTGTTGATTACTTGTTGAATTTAGCCAAATCCAAACTCTCCTCCTCTTTCCCCCAAAAAGTAGGGGGAAATCGTGAGAAAGTATGGTGAAACAGTGTTAAATTTAGAATCAGGGAACATGAGTTCAAGTCTTGTTTTTGCCACTTACCTGTGCAATTTTTGACAAATTACTCAGATTCTCTGGGCCTAAATTTCTTTATCTTTTGGATTTGGGGGTGGGGTGGACTAAATAACTTCTGACATCTCTTCCAGTTCTAAATCCTATAAGCATTCACATACGAATTAGCCATCCAATAATGGATTAACCAACACATCAACTCCCCCTCACCCAACCCCACCATCTGTCATATTTCTGATCCCCAACAATAAATACTTCTTTATTTTCCATCAGTCATAGTTATAGGAGTCAAAGCCAGAAGGGAGGATCAACTAGTCCAGTCTTGACATTTTTAGATGAGAATAATGTGATGCAAAGAGGCTACTTCAATGGATGTTTAAGGGACACAATTGTCTTTGTTGTGATCAGGGTGGGGCAGATAGTAAGGAGGATAAGTTTTCTACAAGGAAAAAGAAAATATCATGGTACCTTTAAAAGCCAGAAGGAAATGATTTTTCTATTATCTGTCATTTTGGATTACTTAGGCAAGATCTCTGTCCTGCCCTCCATCCATCTCTAGCACAGATAACTGAGAGATGATCATCTAAAAGCTAAGGAACCTTCACACAGCTTTCACACAGCCAGGCTTCTCCTGTGTGGGACTTAGAAGGCTGGGTTGAACTGGGTTGGGCTAGGCATTGCTAAACCTATGGACTTTTTATTGTCCTTCTTTAATGTCAACTAGGGACAGCTTTCCATTCTCTCTTCCTTGAAAATTCACTTAAAATTGTAGAGGAATTAAAAAAAACAAATGCCCCCAAAATGCACCACAGCAAACCAAACAGCCCACAAAACATCCCACCAAGGCAGTTTCTTCCTACAAATCTCTCTTATATCTTCTCTGACAAAAAAGATTTATAACAATTTTTTATTAAAAAAGTGAGAGAGGGAAAGAAGAGAGAGCTGCAGATAATCAGATCTGAGGCACAGAAATGGGAGAATAGGGGGTGAGGGGGTAGGCTATGTGAGTAAGTTATTTTAAAATATATGTTGGGGGCATGATGGATTTTTCCAATCCTGTCTAGAGGTTGGGAGAGAGTGGGGGAGTGAATGGCAACAGTCTAACCCCACCCAATCTGAACTGATGGAAATGATGTGTGAAGGGAGGCTTTGGGAAGAATGTGATTTGAGGGGAAGACTAGATTTTGTTTTGTATTTCAAAGGAGCATTCTCATGATTCTCTTTTGGCTTTGCTGATCCAAAAAGCAATAACTCAGTATCTTTTCCCCCTCCCCTTTCCTACCCAGCATTTTGCTAGTTCTCCTTTTTGCCACAACAGGTGGAAGAACAAGGAAGGAACTGAATATTAGAACTTAATGAGGCAATAGAGATAACATTATTCAACTCCTCAAGTTGATGGTTGATTCCACAACTAGTTAAAGGCAGAGATAGGACTAGGAACTGGTCTCTTGATTCCTAGCCCACTACTTTTTAGAGCAATGACTTTGGAATCAAAAGACCAGAATCCTAGCTCTACCCCTTACTGGGATGGTAATCTTGGGCAACCTCTTTCTGTCTCAATTTCCCCACCTGTAAAATGGGGTTAATTATGTCTCTGCTGCTTACCTTACAGGATGATAGTGAGATTAAATGAGAGTTTAAGTAAGGTTTAAATATACTTTACAAGTTCAAGTTGTTTATTGTCTCACTAGTGGAAGAGATTAAGAATAGGAGCTTGTGTTGGCAACATAGGGTGGGAACTGGTGTCCTAATCCCAAAACATGTCCCAGGGAAGAGGCAGTTGATGCACAATGCATGATCCTTGAAAGCAGAATTCTATACCCGGCACTGAGAAAAATCAAAATGGAAAAGACATAATCTTTGTACTCTGGGAGTCCCTGCTCTAATGAAGGAAATACAACCCCAGCCCTGGGGAAGATCCTAACCTCCTGGATGCAAAGAAACTAAAGTGGTTTCCATGAAACAATCAAGGAACAATATAAAATAGAATGTGGCCTGGATGATGAAGCAGTCAGGAAACCACATCACACTAGATGCAGTTGAGGAAACTAAAAAACATTTAATTTAGAGAAAAGATGATTTAAAGGACACATTCATGTCCTATGTGCAGAAGGCACAACTAGAACCAGTAGGTGGAAGCTAGAGGGAAGCAGATTTCAATTTAATGTTGGGAATCACTTCCTAACCATTGGAGCTGTCCAACAATGGCACAATAGTTTTTGAAAAGGAGTGAGATCTAAGAGGAGAAGGAAAAGGAGGAGCAGGAGGAGAAGAAGAGTTTTTGGACACAGGTTGTCTGATCATCTGTCAGAGATGCTATAGAGGAGATCATTTAGCCTAGAACTGAGATTTCAGCAATGTGGTGTAGAGGCGAGATTATTGGATTTAAGAGTCAGAAAAGCACTCGGGATTTGAATCCTGATCCTATCCTTTGTTCTAGGCAGAATGTGAGGTTTGTTTCCTCATCTATAGAATACGGATGACAATAATAGTTGGGCTAATCTATCTCTTAGGGCTGTTGTGAGAATGAATAACTGAATTAATAAGAAAAAAATTGTACTTGCAATGCAGCAGGAATTGTGCTAAAGGCTGAAGATGCAAAAAGAAGCAAGCAAGACAGTGTGTGCCCTCAAGGAGCCTGAGTTCTAACAAGGGAAGACAACACAGAGAGAGGGGAGAAAGGCAAGAGGAAGAAGAGGATATATAGTAGCCATGCAGTTTGGAATAGCTACACACACACACACACACACACACACACACACACACACACACCACTCCATCCAAAATTAATTCCGCACTATCCTGTGCACACCATATCACTTTCTTACTCCTCTGTTTTTGCTTACCTCATTCCCCAGGCCTGCTGTACCAAACTCCCATTTTTACATCTTGAATTTCTGCCTATCTCAAATACTATCTCTCCATGCAGAACTTCCCAATCCCCCAGTTTAGGATGAACTCTCTTTTCTCAGACTTTAAATAGTATTTTGTAACTCTTATAGTTTTTATTCTGTCTTATAGTTATAGAATGGTATGCCAGCATGGTATAATGGAAAAGTCAAGAAATAGACTGGTTTTCTACAGACCAATGCTGAAGTGGGAATTCTGTCATTTACTCTGCAGTATGAACAAGGTATTTCACCCATCTGGGATGCTCATAAGAGCACAGATTTCCTTTCTCCTTCTGAAACTCTGATTCTTTGTATTAGTATGTATTATTTCCTTCCCACTAGATTGCATTTATATCTTAGTTATTTTTATATCTCCTCCAGTGCTTTCCACAGTGCCCTACACATAGTAGGTATTTAGTCAATGGCTATATAATTAGTTAATGAATGCTGCTGGAATAGATGATTTATAAGTTCTCTCCTAAATGCAATGTTCAGAGAATTTATGAAAAGAGATAATATTCATAAGTGGACTTAAAAAAAAACCTAAATATTTAAGAAATAAGCCCTGCCTTTCATGAGCTTACAATCAACTTGTTGAGCAGGAAAGTAAATGTAGTAGAGACAATATCTATCAGAATTCAGAGATGCAGAGACAGAGTTCAGAGTTCAAATAAGGTAATATATAAATACTATGGAAACTTTTATACATAGATATATACACACAGAGAGAGACATAGGGACAGAGAGAGAGAGAAAGAGAGAGAGAGAGAGGCAAATGAGATTATTATATATGTCTGTACATATATGTGTATATATTGTCTCTCAATATATATGCAATATATATATAACAGAAAGACAGATGCACAGTCTATATATATATATATATATACACACACATACACACACACACACATATATATATATATACATACATATATATATATATATATATAACAGAGAAAGACAGACCCACAGACTCACAGAGACTCAGCTATACCAGATAATATCTGCAAAGTACTAAAGGAGCTATACACATGATACAGCACTCAGAGAAGAGATAGAAGTCAGTGGGCTGGGTGGTCAATGAAGACTAAAACAATAAAATTTGATTCATAGGATCAGGGGCTGATAATAGTTGTGAGGTGATGTAGGGTAGTGAAAAGAAGAGTGGACTTGGACTCAGAAGATGGGCTCATCTAGTTCAGACACAATAACTGTGTTGTGATCATAAGTAAGTCACTTTAGCTATAAGGTCTCATTTATAAAACAAGAGGGTTATATTCAATAGGTTGACCCTACATAGCTGTTTATAGAACTGAAAGGTCTCCTTGTTCAAATCCTTCATTGTACAGATAAGGAAAATGGCAGTTTGTTCAAGGTTTTACAGGTAATAAATACTAATGAGGATTCAAATCCAGGAGCTCAGGTTCTACAGCAGTCATTTTTCTTTCCATTATACCATTCCAAAGAAAAAGGACAGAGAGTGCTTAGCACAATACCTGGCATACAGTAGGCACTTAATAAATGCTAGCTAACTTTCTGACATGGGCCCATTGGAAGTTTGAAGAGGGATAGTGTTAAAAGCAAAGATTTGGAGACTAGAATGCTTGCTCTTCTATATGTCCCTACTTTCGTCAAAGGCAAAATTATTTCAGTCTCCCAGCTTGATAACTTTGGTGTCATTGTGCACTTCTCACTCCTCCTCATCTGAGGAGTGTGCAAATATTTTTACTTGCACAATATTTCTGAGATTGCAAACTCCTTGAGGGGTAGGGACTGTCTTTTACTTCTTTTTTGAGCCCAGGAGACCAACTAGGAGTTCATTATAAGAATCTAAGTGAGAGGTGAAGAAGGTCTGAGTTAAGATGGTAATTTTGTAAGCAGATAAAAGGGATCAAATCATTGTCAGTCAGTAAGCATTTATTAGATACCTACTTTGTGCCAGGTGCTGTTCTGAGCCTGATGGATAGAAAGACAAAAAACAATCCTTTTCTTCAAGGAGTTCACAATCTGATGAAGGTGACAAGGGAGGAGAGGGAGGATAGAAGGGAAGGAAGGAAGGAAAGAAGGAAGGAAGGAAGGAAGGAAGGAAGGAAGGAAGGAAGGAAGGAAGGAAGGAAGGAAGGAAGGAAGGAAGGAAGGAAGAGGGAGGGAAAGAAGAAGGGAAGGAAGGAGGGAAAAAGGGAGGGAGAAAGGAGGGAAGGAGGAAAAAAGGAAGGAAGAAAGGAAAAAGGAAGGAAGGAAGGGAAGAGGGAGGGAAGGAAAGAGGGAAGAAGGAAAGGAGAAAGGAGAGAAGGAGGAAAAAAGGAAGGAAGGAAGGAAGGAAGGAAGGAAGGAAG
>JAJPUD010001277.1:229762-245039 GCA_023553655.1 Myrmecobius fasciatus
ACACACACACACACACACTCTTTTCCAATTTTCATTCATCTCCCCTTCCCCCACCTCACACACTTTGAGTTTGAGCTTCAGTGACACAGGCCTCCTTTGCCATTCTTTGAAGAAGATATTCCATCTCTTAATTCTGACAATTTTCCCTAGAATGCTCTTCTCATCTCTGAAATCCTGTCTTTGTTGTCCTTCAAGTTTTAACTAAAATTCTTCTTTCCACCGGAAGCCTTTCCTAGTCCTCCTTAATTTTAGTGCCTTTCCTCTTTTGTGTGTTTCTAATTTATGCTGTTTACATAGTTATTTGTATGTTGTCTCCTTGATTAGATTGTGAGTTTTCTGAAGGCAGGAACTGGCCTTTCTTTGTATCCTGGCACTTAGACACTTATACATGCTTATTGAGTGCCTGAGTTTGAGTGCATAGGATATTCAAGACCCAGTGTAGACACTGTCAAATAAACAAAGATGATTAAGATACAGTGCCTCCTCTCTCTCACTGACCAGCCTTGTGCAGGTTACAGGAACAGGAAGAAGAGGTCTGATTCTTGTCACTAGATTGGGAAGAACAGAGTCAGACTCATAGAATTAAGTTCAGAACCATATTGTCTTGATCTCATACAGTTCATTTTTCAGAGGCTCAGCTTCTTCATCTGTAAAATGAGATTAATAATATTTGCACTACCTCCTAGAAAGGGTTATTGTGAGGAAGGTGTTTTACAAACTTTAAGGTGCTACAGAAAAGTGAGCTTTAATTAAATCTTAGGAGAATTAAATCCTAGAAATGGTAATGACATGTCCTATTCATATCCACCTTTGGCTTCTCTGTCACCCTTTGGGTGAACTTGAATTCTTTGGGAACTGTGGTAGCTATACAGCATTACTAGATAAATATGGATGTGGAAAAGATGGGCCTTTGTTCCAGGAAGGAGAATTTCCAAAAGATAACCTATACTATTCTTTTCCAACACCAATTTCTCTTTCTCCTCCTCTTTCTCTTTAATTCTGTGCCAAGTTCATTGCCATGGACAATGACAACATTGCTCCTATGTCTTCCTTGCTCATCTGACTTTCCTCTTGAACCATGTCTTTCCCCCATCCCTCCTTTCATACATTATTTCAATACATCAGTTCAGACTGGGCAGGGCTAGGATGGCATCAATCACCCTCCTTTTCCCTACTCCCTCATGCTCTCCCTCCCATTTTTTCATTGATACAAATGAAAAAATCTATCATGCTCCCATCATATGTTTTAAAATAATTTATACATATAGCTACCCTCTTCAACTCTTATTCTCCCATTGGAAATGCATCAGAGATAAGTTTGATGAAATCTGTGAAAACATCCTGAAGGAAGTGTGCTTAAGTGATTTTTGTGTATACTCGTCCTGTCTTAGAGTACACTGTAAGCTTCCTGAGGGCCTTTCACTGGGACTTCCATTTCCCTATAAGCTAAAGGAGTGTGAAATTCTTCAGAAATCCTAATACACCACAAATGATTAAAATACTTTCTTGCAACTACCAGTATCTGAGCTCAATTCACTGGCTTAGGATAGAAGTCTAAAGGAAGAAATAACATGCTTTGTGGCTGTCTCAATAAACACCAGTGTAAACGCCCTCCCCACCTGCCACCCTTTCCTCCTCCCCCTTTGTGATGGAAGGATGACTGTGTCAGAAGACCTGAGTCTTGTCCTAGTTTTGCCACCAATTAAGCTGTGTGACTCTTGGGCAAAAAAGTTTTTCTTTTCTAGCCCTCTATTTCCTTATTTATTAAAAAAAGTTGGTATAAATAATTTATTTATAAACAACATGATCTCCATAATTAATATTCTATAATTTTATAAAATTTGCTGAATGCAAATGGACACTTAGCAAATGAAAATTAATACAGTAGTAATAGTTGATTATATATAAAAGTACTTAAAAGTTTGCAAAGTTCTTTGCATATATCATCTTGTTTTGCCCTTGCAAAAATCTTGTAAGGTAGGTTCTATTATACCCTTCATTTTGCTGATAAGTGCTTAAGTGACTTGTCCAGATTTATACAACTAGCAAGCATCAGAGGGGGAATTTGAATCTAGATCTACCTGACCCCAGATCTACCATTCTGGTTACTATACCAGGTTACCCATGAAGGCAGGTTTTACAAAAATAATTCCTTGTTTTCCAAATAACTGTATGAGGATCCCTTTATTAAGAATTAAACTTCTTTGATCAGTTCCTCTGGAATGGAACTGAGCTTACTCCTAGTTGTCCAGGAACATGATGCTTTGTGTGAAATCAAACCCACTTGTCTCCCTCTGGCACCCAGCCCTAATGTGTAACAGCACTCTGAGACCCCAAGAGACTCTCCATACCCAGGCCTGTACCCCGTGCCTTGAACCAGCCAAATCCCCAGAAGAACATCAGGAAGTGCAGAGACCATTTGGGGTCGAACCGTTCCAGTGGTGAGATAGGAGGCTGCTTCTGACAACGGCCTTACTATTTTGCCAGAACAAAATTCATGAGCCTCTGATAAATAATTCAGGCTCCTCCATCTGTGGAAATGTTAGATTTGGCCTAATTTCTCTCATAAACAAAGAACATCATCTGCTCTGGAGCTGTAGAATAGGCACAAGTCACATTTTTAAAAATATATTACAGGAAAACCTCATTCATTCAGTTTCAGATAACTGAACCTCAGCTAGGAGTGTAGCTGACCTTTGCAATATCAAGAAAATCAAAATTTGGGGAAACTGAGTCAGACTCAAAGGCAAAGATAAAATGAGAAGTATCAACTCAGGGGAAGAAAATTTATGTTGATAAAGAGATAGACCCTGCTAATTACAAATTATTCTATTCATTAAAGCCAGCTCTGTGGGTCTCAAAACAAGGACTTTTGGTATTTTACACTTGCATATAAATGGATGTTGATAATTACAAATTATTCTTATCTATTCATTAAAGTAGACCCTCTAGGACCTTAAGTTTCAAATACCTAGTTATAAGGTTAAGTAATAAAATGAATTTTTGAGAATGTTGACCATCTCAAACTGACTTCCTTCCTTCCTGCCTCCAATTATTCTGAAGTAGTAAGGTTTGACTGGAGAAATATGCTTTGGATAAAATACTTTTTTTCTCTATATCTCAATTTCCTTATCTGTCAAATGGGGATAATGATCCCTGCTCTTTTTATCTCCCTGGGTAATGAGAATCAGTTGAGATCATGTATGTGAAAGTATATTGAGAAATATAAAGTGCTCTACAGATGGAAAGCATTATAAAATGATTGTCTACAAATGGAAGCAGGCAGAAGGGCCAATCCCAGGTACCATATGTTCATTTTAACTGGGGCCTTCTGGAGACAGTGCTCCTGACTGTTGTGCAACTCTTCATTAACAGCCTGCACAGTAGTTTGCATGTATATAGATGACCAATAAATACCTGGGTGAATGAATGAATGGTCAGAGGACCTGGGTTTGAAAAATGGACTCTTGTCCCTTACTATCCAAGTGACCCTATACAAGCCTCCATAGCTTCCTCTATAAAATGAATGGGTTCTGGGGTAGCTAGGAGGACCTGAGTTCAAATCTGCTCTCAGACACTTAACACTTCCTAGCTATGTGACCCTGGGCAAGTCACTTAACCCCAATTGCCTCTGAAGTCCCTTCTAGTTACTAATGTCTACAGTCTCTTTACAAAGGACAAAATCTTCCATAATGAGGTTCATTCATTCATTCATTCATTCAATAAGGCACTGGTAAATAAAGGGCCAACCTAGGTAGAATCAGCATTCATATAAGCTTCTACTCTCATAGACCCTATAGCCTAATCATGAGATATGACACTTAAAGAAACAACTATAACACAAAATAATGTATTACGTGTTCTAGTAGTTTACCAAAGTACTACCTGAGGGCTGAGGGAAGAAGGTTGCCCCATCTGTCCATTGGGGAAACATCATGAAGGAGGAGCATTTGAACTGAGCTTAAATGACACACAAGAATTCAGGGGATGTTTGGAAGGGAGAATTCCAGGGTAGGGAACAGTGTCTCTCAAAATTCAATTTAACAAATGTTTAAGTGTTTAATATATGCAAGATACTGCCAATTAGGGATTATAAAAGAGGGAGGAGGCAGGGAAGAGTAATACATTGATCAATTGCTGACCACAAGGAGTTTACAATCTATTCTGCCCAAAGCCAGGAATTAAAGACAGGTCCAGCTGGACCTGGGTCCAACCTCAGAGACTCTCCAGTTCAGTCTCCTCATTTTATAAAGGAGGAAATGGAGGGGGAGTGATTTGCTCAAAATGGAGCTAATATTCCAGCCCTGGCTCTCTTTCAGGGCTCTGCACCATACTATCTGATCTTCCCATCATTTCTTTCTCCTTTCCCTTCCCCCATTCTACTATTCCCCATTCCACCCCCAACTTTCCCCCCCCCTCCCAGGAGATGCTCCGTGCTTCTAAGATTGGCCAAGGAATCGCTATAAAGGGGAAAACTCCTCTCATTGAAGGTCATGGTCTGAAACTGAACCGTTCCCCACCTGATACTTTGAAATTCCACCCCTCCTGCTGGGGCTCTCTTTCCCATTCTCTCCCAGCCCGATCTTCTGCAGGTTCTCCCTTCTCTCTGACTCTCCCTCCCTACCCCCAAACCCAAGCACATCAGAGGAGGAACTAATTTTGTCTGGACTATTATTAGATGGGGAGAGAGACAGGGACAGCGTGTAGGCTGTAAAATGTCTCCTTTCTGTGCTTGGGTCGGCTGGGCTCTCTGGCAGGTACCATTCAGGGCTTGCTTAGCCTGCAGATTACTCTAGCAAATGGCACATTAGCCAAGCTAAGCACCTGTCGTTTGCATTCATTATTGGCCAGAAGCCCCCTTTTATGGTCTCTCCTGGGGTGGGGGTGGTGGGGTAGGGATGGAGGGGAGGAGTTGGCACATAGGTCAGAATGAATCTAAAAGGACAACAGGAGGGAGCTTTGTAGTTGTAGTACAATTTAAGCAGCACTGGAGTCAGAGGGTCTGTGTTCAAATTCTGACTGTCGCTTGCTTCTCTGTAAAAGAGAGAGTTTTATCATATGATCTTTAATGTCTCTTCCAAGGCTCTGTCATAAGATCTTATGATTTAACAAGAAACTCTTGTGGGGAAGTTGCTCTTTCCAGGCAGGTGGACGATGGGACCACAGGGACTTCCTTTGGTCTGGGATGGCAGTGTATCTGAACTCCAGGCCACAGCTTTCTTCCAGTAGAGAACCTTGGATCATATCAAATCCATCCCTCAATAAATCTTTCCCCAAAAACCTAGCAGGAGAGCTGAGAGTGAAGGAGAAACCCCAGATTCGCCCTCAGGTGAATCTAGTCGACAAAATAAGATTGACAGAGATGGACTAATCAAGTGCTTAACGTTCTGGATCTGGCTGTAAAGACTATAAAAAGAAAAGAGAATATTTAAGGATGGCCTTACTTTGGGTAGATATAAAAAAGGAAGGGAGACATAGAGTAAAGTGGCCAGCACATCCATAGATAGATAGATATAGATAGACAGATTAATAGAGAGATAGATAGACAAATTAATAGATAGATGGATCTTTTGTGTGAATATGTATGTCTCTACATATATACATACAAATATGATGTTCATTTCTCATTTCACATATATTTGTGTGTATGTATATATATAATGCATGTGTATATATGTATATGCATTTGAATGAATTTTTCTCCCTCCCCCATATGGGAGGGAGAAAAATGAGGTCTGTGAAATAATGAGCTGATGCAGAGAGTACATGTGAGGTGAAAAGGCAGAAAGGCTGTGACTTAGGAAATCATAGAATGTTAAACCTAGAAGAGACCTTAGAGAGGAAATCTTGTGATCCAAACTCTTTATTTTACAAATTAAAAAAAAAAGACTGAGACCCTAAAGCAATGATTTGATTTTATAAGACTAGCTAGTGGAATAGCTTCTTCTGACTTCCTTTCTCTTTTGAAGAGCCTCAAATACTACAGAAAAGAAATGTGGTTATCATTAGGAAACTAGTCAAATGTTCTTGATTGGAAGCTCTTAAAGCACAGGGATCATGTCTTTCCATTCTTTTGTCTCCTTCAATATCCATTTTGCCTAGTACAATTCAGTAGTATATAGTATTATATATCACATATACAGTATATATTATATTATATATATACAGTATATAATATATATATAACACATAGCAGTCATATATAATATTATGTAGCAATATATGTATTACTATAACATAGCAGTAATATAGCATTATATAGAATATATAATAAGATATTATACATAATATATAGTAATATATAGCAGTTAACACACACACACATGTATATATATACATTATATTGCAGTTCAGTAAATATTTGTTAGCTGTAGTATTTCCCTTCCCCAATGTATCTATGGATTCTGGAATGGGAAGGTAGTAGGGAAGTTGGTGAGCACATATTGGGGGTGGGAGAACTTGCAAAAAGGTCAGGAACCCAAGAGGGAGGTCTGAAAGGCAAGATCACAGAACAGCTGTTGTGAGGGGCTTATACCTGCCAGATGAGCCCTGCAGGCTTCTTCTAAAGTGGGTCATCGAGGAGTGAGGGGCTGAAGGAAGTCTAAGGGTAGGGGGACAGGATGCAGGAGGGTTGGGTCTCCGGTGCCATAAGGTGATGGAGAAGCCTATCCAAGGCTCAAGTGGCTCTCCTCCCCAGCAGGATTTTGGAGAGATCCCCGGCCTCTCAGGCTGCCAGCGTGAGAATGTTGGGACAGTCCAAATGAAGACATCCAGACAGGAGGCTGTATCTCTGGAGACGGAATCCTGGCTCCTGCTACTTTAATTAAGAAAAACAAAAGATGTGAGCATTTCCTGGGAGACTCTGAGAGAAGTTAAAAGGATTGGGTTTTGGCTTCTTCTAAGAAGGCTGTCTGGGAAGGTTAGCTCAGTGGGTTGAAGTGTGGAGCTAATGAGACTCAGGTCACAAGTTCAGTTCCAGCTTGGGCCAATTAGGAAAAACTCCAGGACCTGATGTCAAACTAACCCCGAAATCCTGCTCCCGACTGCCCCCTGATCCCAACCACACGTTGACCCCTTCTTAGCTGAGCTGGGCCACCTAATTTTTCCCATTGAATGACCCTGAACCCTAACCACAGATTGATTCCTGGCTTCAGCCCCAGAAAAACCCTAGCTGCTTCTCATAGACATTGATCACAAGGTACCTGAGGTGAGAGTGTGGGAGATGAGGTGAGAGTGTTAGTGATGGTTCAGTACAACCCATCTCCACTTCTAGAAACATATAGCTCAAATCATGTGTCCAATGGTATTATTATATTAGAATAAGAATGAAATTAGATTGTGGTCTGTGCCAAATGTTCCCTCTCTATTACTGTGACACCTTCCCAGCATTCCTAAAGATATTTGGCTAAGACAGGATCCCTGAAGGTAGGAAAGAAACATTTATTAAACACCAACTAAACTACCGAACACTCTACAATTGCTATCTTATTTGATCCTCACAAAAATGTTAGGAAGTAGACACTATTATTTTCCCTCATTTGACAGTTGAGGAAACCAAGGTAAACAAATGAAATGACTTACCTAGGGTCTCATAGCTTTAAAACCAGATTTTTAAATTCAGATATTTTCTGATTTCAAGTTTAGAATTCTATCCCCTGAACTATTACCAATCCTGATATCTCACCTGGTCCATTCCCCAACAATAGATAATAAATGAAGGGGTGGAAAGGACCTTAAAAACCAACTATTTCAATCCTATTCACTTCACAAATAAAGAAATTGAGATCTGATGCCCAAAGTAACATGATAAATTAGTGCCAGAGTCAAACTTTTAAGCTCAGAATAAACCCTGTAGCCCAATCTCATTCAAGAAGAGCTTTCTTTTTTTAAAGCTTCCCTCCATCTTCAACTTGAGTCTTATGGTCTCCTTTTGAGAAGTTCTGCCTGTGTCAGTGAAACATTTGAAGACCATGTCCCAGAAGCCTTTCTTGCACTCAACTTTCTTTCTATAAGGTTAACTCAAGTCCTTCCTACTGTGATTGGAGGTTAATTTTTCCAACTCTGTTTTGTTTTGACACATGGAGAAACCAAGACCTAGTCAACTCAAGCTAAAGAAACCCAGGGCATTCTTTATCCATAGGCAGCTTCCTAAAACTGAGGGAGGAGAGAAGTGGAAGGGATGAGTGGAAAAAATCCTCCCTGTTCAATCCCAAAGACTGAGCAGACTCCTGTCCAATGCAGAGTGAGTAGCTTCTAAACTCCTATAGGTCCCACCCTGGGCTTTTGAGAAGAGGCTATCTAGAAATGCAGGAGGGAGGGGATTAGGAGGGGAAAGGACAGGCAATTGCCTCCATTGTTTACAGCCCTACCCATTAACCCATTAGCCTGTACCTGGCTCCCCATCCCCGCCCCCTCACCTTGCTTCTCTGGGCTGCCATTCACCATAAAAAAAAATACCAGCTTTCGAAAACCTGTGAATTGAAGCACTTAATTTGCTTGTCCAGAGCTGCATCCTTAAGTTGACAGTGACAGATCTGTTCCCGGCTGTGTTCTCCTCTGATCAGGATGTTCCCATTCCCTTCTACAAGCCAGATTCCCAGCTTCTGGGCTCAACAGACAGGCTTGTGTGAACGGATGTGCGCCTGTAGGAGAGCATCTGTGTGTACTTGTGTCTGGGTGGGGTGGGCATGGGGGCATTAATGGGTGTAGGATATAGATAGGTGGACCAGACTATGTGAGAAGACATGGCTAGGGGATGGGTGAGTCTGCCTGTGTATAAATGTGGTTAGTCACAGGTGTGTCTATGGAGAGGAGCATCTTTATGTATATAGGTGGGTGGGCAATATGCATATCAATGCCTGGGTATGCAGGTAAGTGCCCAATGGAGTGTATCATGTGTAAGTAGGGGGTAGTCTGCCTTCTGCAGTGTATATGTGAGCATGGACGTATAGGCAAGAGACACCTGTGAACATATATATGTGTCTGCTTGTACATGCTTGGGACCCTGAACTTCTCCCAGGGTCTATGAGATAGGATGCTCAGTCCATGGATACCATACACCTGTGAATTAGGGGATGACAGAAAGGGGACCCTAAGATCCTTTTCCTCCAGCACTGTTTTTCTCCTCCAAAATACTACTTCAGCTCCCCAGTGGTACCCAGAAGGTCTGAGTGAGATGACAAGGTGATGGAGAGAGGGATTAGAAAAAGGAAAAGCTGAAAAACCTAAAAGAACTCAGCCCCACCTCAGATTTGCTAAAACAAGCCTCCAGATCTCTTCTGTCAGCTGCCATTGTCAAGGGGTGTGAAGAAGGGAAGCTTTGGGGGCTAGAGAAATGTGAGGGGCAGAGGAAGAGTAGGAGAGCAGCTCCTGTTCTACCCAGGAAGGGACCATTTAAGTGGCAGGATTGTGGTTCCCAAAGGCCACATGGGCAGGTTTATCGATCAGCAAATTATCAGGGCCTATTAGGGGCACCCTCATTTAGTTTTTTATAGTTGAAACCAAAAGGGATGATTCTCCCCACACCCTCCTTGGTTTTTCCCCAAGAAAATCTTCATACTTCTCAGAGCACTCTCCCTTCCATAACTGTATTTGATACTCCCAAAGACCTTTCAAGATATATAGACCAGGTCTTATTATACTTGTTTAACAGAAGCAGGAACTGAAGTTCAGAGAAGCTCTGAATTTCCCAAAGACACACAGCAGGTTAGCCCCCCCAAAACCAGAAACAGAGTCTCTTGTTTCCTAGACCATTTCTCTTCATTCTATACCATATGGAGAACAGATAACTGATCTGACTTAAGTGACCAGATTATGTGAGAAAGTCACAGTAGAATGTGTGTGTATGTGTGTGTGTGTTAGAAAAAAAGGAGCTGTTGCAACAGAAGGGACTTTAGGGCCAGGCTGGGGATAAAATGGAAAATAAGGAACCATTACAGATTCCTAAATTGAGGAGTGTCAGCCCTGATAGTTCTAGTTTGGTTCCAAAGGAACTTTTCAATCATTCATTCTGCAAGTTCATTCAACCAAAAGGTACTGAGACCATTCTATGTCCCTGTATTGGTTTAACCTGTTGTGTGGGACAGAGGAAAAAGTAGAAGAGGGAAAGCTAGTTAACCTTAGTACACATTCTAACTTGGAAGACCAGAATCAGACCTATTAAATAACAGGAAGACAGTCTAAGATAGCATAAGATAACTGTAGTTAACAGTGCAGTTCATGTTTTAAAATTAAAGTGAGCCTTAAAGGGTAGGTAATATTTTGGTAGCCAGGTGACTCAGTGGATAGAGCACTGGGCTTAGAAACAAGACAGACATCTTCCTGAGTTCAAATCTGATTTCATATACTTTCTATATGACCCTGGGCAAGACACTTAACCCTGTTTATCTCAGTTTCTTTATTTGTAAAATGAGCTGGAGAAGAAAATGGTAAACAATATTTTGGTCAACCAAACACCAAAATTGGGTCATAAAGAGTTGAACAAGACTGAAACTACTGAACAACAAAATATTTAGGAAGGTAGGGAGGAGAAAGACATTTCAGGCAAAAAAAACCCCAGCAGCAATCAATTAATCAGTACATACTTATTAAATAACAAGTATGTACCAGACACTGTTCTAGCTCTTGGAATACAAGCACAAAAGTGAGACTGCCCTCAAGGAACTATGCTCCCTCCCTCTCCACACCCCCACCCCAAATTGTGATCTATCTGGAGATTCAACATATATACACACATACACATACACCCACATGCTAAGGGAAGTAAAATTAGATCAATCATTCATTTATCCATCAAACATTAATAAACATCTTCTGTTCTTATGGATCTAATATTTTGGTAAAGGGAATAAACTTTTATTATACAAAATTATAATAGTTAACACATAATACTTTAAGTGCTTTACATGAATTATCTCATTTGATCTATACAATAAGCATATAAGGTGTTATCACTCCCATTTTACAGATGAGGAAACTGAGACTGTCTAAGACTGAGTGACTTGTTTAGTGTCACAAGGCATATAAATGTCTGAGGAAGGAGCTGAATTCACATCTCCATGACTCTAAACCTAGTAGTCTATTCTATTCAGCTGTACCACCGAGCTACCTCAATAATGAATGTCATCAAAAGTTATAAAACAAAGTGATGTGTGCGGTCCAGGGAAAAAATCATTACAGATCAGTGAAGGGTCAAGGGAGGCAATATTTGAAGTGGGTTTTGAAGGATGAGTAGGAAGGCACCAGGTGAAGAAGGGGAGAGCAGGAATTCTAGGCAAGGAAAGAGCATGAGAAGACACAAAGATGCCTAAATGTAGAGCACATTCAAGGGGTAGAGAGAAATTTAATTTGTTTAGGAATATGTGGAGGAATTAAAGAGTCATTCTATAAAAATATAAGAAAGTCAAATTGGGGAGTTAGTGGGGCTTTGAATGTCGGCAAGGAGGCTGACTTTTTCTATGTGGGGAACAAGGAATTGCTGAAAGTTTAGAGATATGGTATGACCCATTAGTCTAATAGGGATAACAAGATGGGTTGAAAGAAAAAGGAAAAGGAGTCTAGTTAAGAGGACATTGCAGTAGTCCAGAGAGGCAATGAAAATCTAAATGAGGGTGGTTACAATGAAAATGGGGCCGTGTGGTAATACAGTAGATAGAACACTGGTTTAGAATCAAAAATCATCTTCATGAGTTCAAACTTACTAGCTATGTGACCTTAGGCAAGTCACTTAACCCTGTTTGCCTCAGTTTCCTCATCTGTAAAATGTATTGGAAAAGGAAGTAGCAAAATACTCCAGTATTTTTGCAAGAAAATACCAAATAGGGTCACAAAAACTCAGACATGACTGAAACAACTAAATGACAACATGCAGTGAAAAAATGGATAAAATGGAATTGACCCAAGAGATGCTTCAGTAATAGAACTGATAGAGAGGGCAATGAATTGGACATGAAAATTATAAAGAAGAGAAGAGGAAAAGAGAGCACCAAAGTTTTAAGCCCAGAGCAAAAGCTGAATGGCTATGATACTGATAAATATAGTGAAATTAAGAAGTAAGAGGAAATATAATTAGCTCAGGTTGGGACATATTGACTTTGTGGTGTTAGAAAGGCATTCAAGTAGAGGTAGACTACAGAGTTGGATCTAAAACAATAGGCTTGGATTTAGGAAGACGAATTCAAATCCTACCTTAGATATTGTTATGTCTAGTTATATCACCCTGGGCAAGACATTTAACTTTCCTATATCTCAGTATCCTCATGTATAAAATAAAGCAATTGAATTAGATGACTTCCAGAGTACTTTCCATTCCTAAGTCTATGATCCTTTAGACAGTTGAAGGTGAAAGTTTAGAGATCAAAATCAAGACCAGGATTGAAGACAGAATTCTAAAGCAAAAATACAAATGGGGTACATGAAGCTGTGGGAGTAAATGTGAGTCAAGGAAAAGTTGTAAGAGAAGAGAAAGATTAAGCTCTCAGGATAATACTTGAAGTTTGGTATTGGGAAAACAATGAGCTAGTGAAGGGGATAAGAAGAGTGATTTTAGTAATAATCATAAAGTCTGGTTGAGTGTGCTGTGTCTAAAGCCAGGAGAAGAAACAGAATCCAGGAGAAGGAGATAGTCAGTTATGTAGGATGCTACAAAGAGAAAGAAAAAATGATGAAGACTCAGAAGAGACCTTAGGTCTTGGTGATTTGGTCATCACCAGAGAACTTAGAGTAGTTTCAGTCATGGAGAGTGGAAGCTAGAATGCAAGGACTAAAGGAGAGAGGAGAGAGTGAATCAAAGATTTGGGCTATTAATGATCTCTGTATTTATCAATTCCAAATAACTTTTTCTTGGTCTTCTTAATCATGTATGAGCAAAGGTATAAGAGACAATTGGTTGTAAGTCCAGGAACAACTATGAGGTGAGGAGAGGGTTTGACAGCAAAAGATAATGAATTCTCTTATAGATATGTTTGAGATGCCTACAGGACATCTAGTTTGAAATGCAGGACTGGAGCTCAGGAGAAAGATTATGTCTGTATATATAGATCTAGAAATTATCCATCTGCATAAAGATGATAATTGAACCCATGGGAATTTATGGTATCAACAAGCAAGATAATATAAAAGGGAAAGAGAAAATTCAATACAGAGCCATGGTTAGTGGGTGTGATATGAATGAAGAACAAGTAAATAAAAACTCTATGAAGGAAGAGTTCTTTATCATAGTAAAGTATAATGTGGAGATTGAACAGAAAAAGAGACAGACGATAGACAGACATATATATATATATATATATATATATATATATATAGAGAGAGAGAGAGAGAGAGAGAGAGCCCTTTTAATTCCAATGCCCTCCCTCTCTTAATTATTTTCTCTTTATCCTCTATATAATTTGCTTTGTTTTTATGTTGTCTTTCTAATTAGAAAAGGTCAAAGACTGCCTTTTGCCTTTTTTTGTATCCCAGGCATTTAGCATAGGGCCTGACACATAGTAGGCATTTAATAAACATTGATTAATTGAATAAAGACATGATTTATCACATCAGAGGACATAAGTAGATTAATGTTTCTGGAGTGGAAAGTTCTATATTAGGGGTGAAGTAGGAAGTCATGAAAGACTGGACCTCAATCACCATATTGACATGTTTAGACTTCATCTAAGGATAGTTTCTTAACGTGGGGTCCAAGGATCTCCAAGAGATTTGTGGGTAAATTTCAGGGGGATCTATACTTTTTAAAACATTTTTATAATTGTGGATAAATGTAATGATAATCCTATGCATTTTATCTTATTCTGAGAAGGTGTAGACTTCACTAGAGTGCCATACAGATCCATGAAACACAAAAAGATAAGAACGCTTGGACCTTAGATTTTGGAACAAGCAAGAGCTCAGCATAGAGAAATATCATTATTAGTTGAACAAGTTGGCAGTGATATTTGGGTTACACAGGGGCAGGAATAAAATAAAGGCAAGGAGTCCCTTTAGGAAGCTAATATCATAGTCTAGGAATGAGAAGACAAAAGCCTTGGTTAGGACAGTAGTAGGGTTTTTAGAGAAGAAAAAATGGGTGCCAGAAATATCTCCAAGAAATAACTGAGAAAGTAAAAATGAGATAGTAGATTAGCAAAGGGGCCTTGAGCCTGGATAAATGGAGAATGGAGGTATTATTCACAGAGACAGAAAGACAGAAATCAGAAGAGGAAGCTGGTCTGGATGTTACATGGTCAAAGCAGGGGAAGCTGGCTCTTCCTACTCTAGCCAATCAAAGAGCTGTCTTGGCTCAGGTAAGAGTATCCAGAGCAGATTCCCAAGTCTGAGCATCCCTCCAGCTCTTCCACTACTCATGGCCCTCCCTGCACATGCTCCCACCACAGCCAAAGTGGGATCAGGATCTTCTGGTTGACATGAGAGGGCCCTGGCAAAAGTGTTATTAAGACATCTGTGTCTCTAATGAAAAGTTACCAGGCAGGAGAGAGACACAAATCATTATGAATCAATTTAGCCCTGGCCAGCCATCTGCGATGTGATTCATACTGGAGGCCGAGTTAGAGGCCGGCATTTTAAATGGAGTGCAGCGTCAGGGGTGTCTGAGACAGGCTCTCCCCGAGCTACTTAAGGTCTTTCCCCCACCCACCCAAACTATACTGACTCAGTGCAGGAAGAACCCAGAGGCTGATCAGAGAAGGCTGGATAGCTGAAGATGGTCGGCTCTCTCCCCAACTCACACATCCCAACCTTCTTCTCTTTGCACCCTAGCCCTGTCCCCCACTTTGTGTTTAAAAAGTATGTTTTTTCTTACCCTTATGAGCCTTGTGAGGTAAGTGGGGAAAGTCTTATTATCTCCATTTTATAGGAGGAAATTTACTCAAGGAGCTTAAATTATCCAAAATCACATAACCATTAAGTGTTAGGAGGATTTGAATTCGGATCTCCTGGTTCCATGTCAGGAGTTGTCATCACTACCCTGTATTGATCAGCATAGGATTTTCCCATCAGGCACAGGAGTTCTTGGAATGACCTCACTCAAGTAGGATTCTGATGGGACACTCTAAAGCATTTATGGGAAAGGCTTGGCGGGGCCATTGAGAATAAGTGGGGAAGGCAGCTCGCTGGAATACCTTTTATTACTAACAATCAGTAACCTACTATATAACCAGGAGGATGAAGTCCTTTCCCTCAGGGAGCTTACACTGAGAATAAGTGGGGAGGGGCCACCTAGCTAGAATACCATTTATTACTAGCCATCAGTAACTCACTATACATCCAGGAGGATGAAGTC
>JAJPUD010001277.1:265493-280759 GCA_023553655.1 Myrmecobius fasciatus
AAGGAAGGAAGGAAGGAAGGAAGGAAGGAAGGAAGGAAGGAAGGAAGATTGTTCCCATTACCTCAAAAGAATAATTCCCCAATTTAGAATAATTTTACTGACACATGGGTTCACCCCCAAGGTCACAGACAATGTCTTTCTTTACATATGTGCATTCATTCTTTCTGATCTCCCCAATGGGCTCTTTCATCTGTTTGGAGGGAATAAATTGGGCTTTGGAAAGCTGTGATCTTGACAGATGTGAGCTATTTCCCAAGCTATCCTGGGGGAAAATAAAGTGGTTGTCCCATCCCAGCCAAACACCACCCCCCAACACACCACACACACACACACAGAAAGAGAGAGAGAGAGAGAGAGAGAGAGAGAGAGAGAGAGAGAGAGAGAGAGAGAGAGAGAGAGAGAGAGAGAGAGACATTGAACACCTGAGGTTCTTGGAGCTGACAGAGATGGGCAGAGAGGGGCAGAAAGTTCTCTGTACTCTGTGGATGCTGCAGGTATCAGCTTTCTCTTTCTATCCTTCTACCCCAGCAGATTTCATTCCAATATTTCCTTGGACAGATAAAACTTTAAGGATATATTGAAAAGAAGAATGACAATCTGTCCCAAGAGGCTCCAGGCGAGGCCCCAGGCCACTTCCTACTCTGGCTTCTGGGTGAATTAGGCAAGGTTGGACCATCCTTCAGTTCCCCTGGGAACCCTTCCCCTCCCTTCCTTTCTACCCCTCTCAGCCCCCTTATTTCTCATAGGGCTCATCAATAAATATTCAATTAATGTTTCCTGGTGATAAAGATCTCAGGCTGAGTGATCAGGACATAGAGAGGATGAATGGGGCTGCTAAGTCTGGCAGCAAATTCTGTGCAGATGCAAGAAGCCTTCTGGAAGGGAGGGAGGAGAGTCAATTTGACATAGACTGGGAACTAGTTGGGTTCCCACAAGCCAACACAATAATTTGAACATCCCTTGTATGGAGATGGGACTGGGAAAGATGCAGGGTTAAGAGGGGATAGAAGCCCCATCCATCCTTAGGAGGAAGACCATTCTTACTTCTAAGGAACCACATTGGATGCATTATTAAATGCATAGAAATTCATAGAAAGACAAGATAAGCTGGAATAGTCAGTCAGGGAAGACTTCATGGAGGAAACAGAATGTGATGAGATCTGAAGAATGATGGCAGGATGTGGATAGATATAAAGAAGAGATAAGGGGACTGAGGGAATGGAACGGTGAATAAAGCAGACAGGAATGAACATGGCCTGTACCAGAACCAGAGGGAGATACTCCCCAGTCTGACTGAAGAGAACCTTTATGTCAAGAAGTAAAGAAAGAAGAAATTAAGCAGGCTGGAGAGAGATTAGAGGGCCTTGAATGTTAGGGTGATGGGTTCCAATTGTATCATATAGATCTTGGGGGCCATTTCAGAGTCTTGAGCAGGGAAATGACCTGGTGAAATCAATCTTTGAAAAAGATTATTCCAACAGAAATATGCAGAATGACTACTAGATAATGTTTGCATTTTAACAGGCATCTTGCAGTCTAAAGAGATTAAGCTGTTAATAGAATTTTAGAACCACTCTTTGGACCCTTCAATTTACACCAGGTATAACTAAGCAGAGGGCTGGTCTTTAGGGTACCTCACCCAAATATCTAAAGTGTAATCATTCATTTAGCCTTCTCCCCTCCTTCTATGTGGAAAGTACTAATGCAGATTCCATCAGGGGAACCCATGAAGTTGAACAAGGTAGGAGTTCAAGATCCTTTGAGTCAAAGATTCAACTATTGTCCTCATGGAATCCCTTCTCAAAGCTCTGGGAGTCTTCAGGAGACAAAGTCTGTCGACTTGTATTTGTGAACCTTTTTTTTGTTTGTTTTTTAAAAGTACTGGCCAAGAGTGAAGACCAAATTTTAGCCTCATTCCATGTCCCAGTGAATTTGCTTAGAACAAAATGGGGGGCCAGAGGCAATGAAAGGGAGTGTCTTTAAGCCTGACAGGGATCCTGATCGTGGCAGCTCATTTGGGGCAAGAGTTGTTTTTTTTTCCTCATGGCCCCTAATTTGCAGTGTCAGAGTTACCCATTATCGAGGCGATTAAATTTAAAGACACTGCAGTAAATGCTAGCATACAGAAGGCATCCAGCATCATTAAAATGTAATTGGAAGCAAAGCTTAATGAGGTAAAAGAGAAAAAAATACCCACAATCCCTTTAAGGCTTTCTCTCCCACCCCTCCCTCTTCTGCTCCTCCCTTGGTCCTTGGGTCCTTTTGTCCACTGTGAGAGAGAGACAGACAGAGAGACAGAGACAGAGACAGAGAGAAACAGAGAGAGAAAGTGAGAGAGAGAGAGAGAGACAGTGAGAGAGACAGAGATAGAGACAGACAGGAACAAAGAGACACACCCAGAGACAGAGAGAAGACAGAGACAGAGACAGAGAGAGACAGAGAGAGGAAAGAGACAGAGACAGAGAGAGACAGAGAGAGGAGAGAGACAGAGAGACAGAGAGAGACAGAGACAGAGAGAGAGATAGATTCAGAGAGAGATAGAGACAGAGAGAGGAGAGCAACAGAGACAGAGACACACACACACACACACACACAACACACACACAATCAAAAAATTACCACAGATTTATCTCTGAAGAGAATGAGAAACTTGGTGACAAGTACCCTGATCTTCCAAGGGAACCAGACTACTCAAATAAATAGCACATATGTATATACATATATATGTAATATGTACACACTTATATGTTATATATTATATATCATATATTTTAAACAGATAGTCATAGCTAGTGTTTATACAGTGCTTTAAAGTTTTCAAATACTTCATGTTGTCTCATTTGATCCTGTGAGATAGGTGTTATTAGCATCATTTTATAGATGAGAAAAGTGAGGCAGGCTAAGGTGAAACAACACCCATTATCATCCAACTAGTAACTGCCTAAGGCAGGATTTGAATTTACTTGGGTCTTCTGGATTCCAAGTTCAGCCAGTTGTCCAATTTGTTACCACAAGCTTGTAAGTTAGTGTAAATATTAATATACCCATTTTACAAAATGAGATTCAGATTAAATGATTTTTCCAAGTTCATAGCCTTCTTTTCAGTGCACCAATTGCAGTTCTTGTAGACACAACCCAAGGTACTAATAGATCGATAGAGACAGAAGAGGCTGATATTCAGTGTTAAGAGGAATTCTAAATGAAAGGGACCTTAGAACTCATATAGGTCAATTCTTTTATTTTCAGTGACTGCCCAATATCATACAACTAGCAAATATCTGAGTTCAGAATCTGAGCCCAGGTGTCTAAATTCAGTATTCTTTATAGTATAGTTATTCTTCTATGCTCCATAAAACAACTCAGAAACTAAATTTAGTCATTCTGTAGGTTGAGGTTACAGTTAATTGGGCTTGTTTTACCTGAGCAACAAAAATAAGGAAAGACACTATATGTAACCTCAAGGTTCCCATAGCTAAAGGGAAGGGTGACTTGGCAAGGAGGACAGTGATCAAGTCAGAAGACTTGAGTTCATGTCCTCTTCTAGTGACATCTGGTATTGTTATTTTCAATGTGAGCACATTTATACTTTGGAAACTGGCAATACTACCAATCCTGGTTTAATTTATTATTTTGTTGATTGTCTAAACTTAAGAAAATCATAGAGACAATGTGAAAATGCAGATTAAACTTTAAAGTGTGTCATGGGTACTTTTTTCCCCCAGGGAGGTCATTAAACATTTTTAAATAGTATTTTATTTTTTCCAATTTCATGTAAAGATAGTTTTCAATATTCATTTTAAAATTCTAAGTTCCAATTTTTTCTTTTTTCCTCCCATCCCCCCTCCCTAAGAAGAGATTATATATGTGCAATGATATAAATATATTTCTATATTAGTCATGTTGTGAAAGAAAACACAGAACAAAAAGGAAAAGGAACACACACGCACATACACACACATACAAAAAAAAACCCACACAAGTGGAAATAGTGTGCTCTGATCTGCATTTAAATGGCAAAATTCTTTCTCTGGATGTTGATAGCATTTTCCACAACTAGTCTTTTGGAATTGTCTTGGATCATTGCATTTCTGAGAAGAGCTAAGTCCAATCATAGTTGATTATCACACAATCTTGCAGTTATTGTCTACAATGTTTTCCTGGTTCTTCTCACTTCAAGTTCATGTAGTCTTTCCAGGTTTTTCTGAAACCTACCTTCTCCTCCTTTCTTATAGCATAACAGTATTCCATTACATTCATATATCACAATTTTTTTTAGCTATTCTCCAATTGATGGACATTCTTTCAATTTCCAATTCTTTGCCACCACAAAAAGAACTCTTATACATTTAGATTCTTTCCCCTTTTTTTCTGATTTGTTTTGGAATACAGTTCTAATAGTGATATTTTGGATCAAAAGGTATGTACAGTTTGATTACTGTTTGAGCATAGATCCAAGTTACTCTTCAGGAATGATTGAATCCATTCACAATTCTATTAGCAATGCATTAGTGTCTCAATTTCTCACATCTTCCCAACATTTGTCATTTTTCTTTTCTGTCATATTAATCAATCTGATAGGCATGAAGTGGTACTTCAGAGTTGTTTTAATTTGCATTTCTCTGATCAATAGTGATTAAGAGCATTTAAAATGACTTTAAGTACCTTTAATTTCTTCATCAGGAAATTATCTGTTTATATCCTTTGACCATTTATCACCTGTGGAATGACTATATTCTTATAAACTTGACTCAGTTCTCTACATATGAGAAATGAGACCTTTATCAGAAACACTTGTCCTAAAAATTGTTTCCCATCTTTTTGCTTTCATTCTAATCCTGGCTGCATTTGTTTTATTTTGGTAAAAAAAAAAATTTAACTTAATGTAATCAAAATTATCTGCTTTGCATTTCATAAGTTCTTTATCTCTTGTTAGTCATAAATTTCTCTCTTCTCCATAAAGTCTTCCAAGTCTGTTCCTTGCTCTCCTAATTTGCTTTTGGTATCACCCTTTATGTGTAAATCTTGTACTCATTTTGATCTTATTTGGTATACAGTATTAGATATTGGTCTGTTCCTAGTTTTTGCTAGACTGTTTTCTAGTTTTCTCAGCAATTTTTGTCAAATAGTGAGTTCTTATCCCAGAAGCTGAAGTCATTGTGTTTATCAAACAGTAGATGACTACAGTCATTGACTACTGTGTCTAGTGTACCCAATCTCTTCCACTGATCTATCCCTCTATTTCTTAACCAATACCAAATGGCTTTGATGATTGCTGCTTCATTAGTTTTTAGAAATGGTATGGCTAGGGCTCCTTGCATTTTTTTTTCATTAATTCCCTTGCTATTCTTGAACTTTTATTCTTCCAGATGAATGTTGTTATTTTTTACGCTATATAAAATAATTTTTGATGGCTTGATTGGTATGTCACTAAATTAATTTAGAATTGTCATTTTTATTATATCAGCTTGCCTTCAACTTCTCCCTCTCAGAACTAGATAAATTTAACCACAAAATACTCAGGAAAAAAGTTAAGGAGGTGAATAGAATTTTAGAAAAATTAGATATGATTGACCTCTGGAAAAAATTGGATGGGGATAGAAAGGAATATGCCTTTTTCTCAGTAGCACATGGAACCTACATAAAATCTGTCTGCAAATTAGGAAATTAATATCTCAGGATCAAATGCAGAAAAGCATAAATATTAAACAAATCTTTTTTAGGCCATGATGCCTAAATAAATATTAAATTAAATAAAAATTACATGCAATAATAGTCATGGAAAGAGAGATAAAATATTAATTGAAACTAAATAATCTAATCATAAAGAATGAATGGGTCAAACAACAAGTCATAGAAACAATCAGACAGAATGATAATATGAAGGACAAAATACCAAAATTTATGGGATGCAGCCAAAGCAATACTTAAGGGAAATTTTATATCTCTAAATGATTACTTGAATAAATAAAGAACACATCAAAGCTAGAAAAGGAACAAATTAAAAATCCTCAATTAAACACCAAAGTAAAAATTCTGAAAATAAAAGCAGGTAGATTTATAAAATTGAAAGAAAATTATTAAACTAGTAAATAAAACTAAGAACTAGTTTTATTTAAAAAATCAATAAAATAGATAAATCTTTGATTAATTTGATTGGCTTCCACTTACCCAATTCTAATTTTTAAGGATTTATTTTATTCATATAGCTTTTCCATTTGGCCAATTCTATTTTTGAAAGAATTGTTTTCTTGTGTCAATTTTTGTGCTTCCTCTTCCAAGTTGTTGACTCATTTTTTCATAATTCTCTGGCATAATATTTCTTTTCTCAATTTTTCTTCTACCTCTCTTACTTGATCTTTAAACTCCTTTTTGAACTCTTCCAAAAGGACTTTTTGGGCTTGAAACCAATTCCTCTTCCTCTTTGAGGTTTCACATGTAGGCATTTTGACATTGTTGTCCTCTTCTGAGTGTATATTTTGATCTTTTCTGTTGTGAAAGTTGCTTTCTATAGTCAGAACTCTTTTTTGATTTTTTTTTGGTTCATTTTTAAAAGTTGACTTCTGCTTCTGGGATGCAGAGAAGACTATCCCAAGCTTCTTGCACTAAGATCAGGGGTCTGGCAACTGACTTTCTTCACAGAGACCTCCAAGGCTGGCAGCTTGGCCACTTCTGTAGGGTGTCCTGGCTTAGTTGGACCAGTTGTTCTTTGGGTTCTAGGGTTGGCAGTTCACCTGCTGCAGTTTGACAGCTGGTCTGCTGAGCCAGAACGTTGAGATTAGTGGGATTACCTCCCACTAATTAGCCCTAACACTGCCTAAAAGTACTAGACTCTGTTCCCCTTTTGCCCTAGGGAGACAATGAAGTCCTTCTAGGTTATCTTGGGCTGGAAAATGGTTTCACTCCATCTTTTTGTGGATTCTCTCACTTCAGAATTCTTTTAGAGGCTTGATTTAACATGTTTCTGAGGAAAACTGGGGAAAGCTCAGGCAACCTCCTAGCTTCTCTCTGCCATTTTGACTCCTCCTGTTAAACATTTATCATTAAGACCTTACATAGTATTTGTTTGATTCTGAGCAAATCACTTCACTCCTTAATATCAGTTTCATTGTTTGTGCTTTTTAAATGTTAAAGTATGATATATGCCTTTTTCTCAGTTTATCAGCATATGATGTTATTATTGTTGTTATAACTTACCTGAAGAAGAGAGTGTGTAATGAAAGAATTTTTAATTTCTATTCAAAAACTCTTTTTTGGTTTTCCTCAGGAAAAAATGTACAGACAGAATGGTCTCTAGAAGGTTTAGTATCAAGCAATTTATAAAAGGCTCTGGACCAGTAATGGTTGGTAAGGGGACCATTGTATGTAAATTATAGGCAAGTACTTGATAGGAAGGATAGAGGAGCTCTTCCAAATGGGGATGGAAGTGAGAATGAGGAAAGATATTAGAGAAATCCCTTAATGAGAGGGGATGTTAGGGGAATGAGTCTTTGGGGACTCTGATAGAACCATAGAGATACCCAAAGTAATTATAATCTCTTTTTGTTTGGGTCTTTTCCTTGACCATAAGAGAGAGGACTAAGGAAAAACTCACGCAATGGACCTTTTAGCTGATTTCTAAGGCCAGGAAGACAAACTAGCTGTGCCTTTAATTAGCTCAATTGCCCAATCATGGTGACTAGCCCCCTGTGGTTGTGACAGAGGGTAGCTGCTGGCTGCTGAGTAAAGCCATCCAGAAAGGCTTTTGATGCCAAACTAGCTTGAAATCCTGGAGCTGTGGAAGGATTTGACTTTAAAACAGGAGTTAGGGTAAGTTTAAAGGATCATTTGAGAAAGTCTGTAAAACTGGCTAAGTGAAGCAATGACTGATAGTATTAATGATTGATGAATTAATATTAGTGCAAGTAATCCAACTTTATTATTACTCAGTAATACTAAGTTACTAATGTAACTTAACAATAAGTGACTGATAGTATTAATTACTGGTGAAGCAAGAACAAGATTTCTACCTTAGACCTTGCTTTAAAAGGTTAGTCTATATGGATTGTCTTTTTTAAAAGAATATGGTGATATTGTTTAATCTCAATTTCTCTGTTAAGGGGTTGTTTTTGTTTGTTTTTTAAAAAGAGGAAAGCATCTTTGTATTCCCAGCACCCAGCACAGTGCCTAGCGGTAAATGCTTAACAAAATATTTGGTGATTGATTGATTGATGTCATGTCCAAACCTAACTCTCAAATTTCCACTTAAGATACTTGAAGATAGCTATCAGATTGTTTCCTAAATCTTCTCTTCTCCAGATTAAACAGTCTTCATTTCTTCCATTTCTTCTTCTGTGGAATGAACACCATCATTCTTCATTTTCATCAAATTGTATTTTAGCTTGCAAATATCTTCCTAAAATGTGGCAATATTCCAGATATGTTCTGACCAGGGCAACAGTACAATAGGAGCATTAACTCTCTTATTCTAGACATTGTCTCTCTTCAAGCCTTCCATAATATGTCTGCCATTCCAGCCTTTTTCATATCACTCCTAAATAATAATTCTAATTTCTAGTCATTATTGACCTGCTAGTAGATTCCTGTACAAGAAATTCCACTTCCCTCTTCTCTACCTTTAAACTGGTAGTCTCCCATTTCTGGAATGTAGTTTCCTCTTATCTCCACTTTTTAGAATACCCTAATTTCCTTCAAAGCATAGCTCAAGTGTTCCTTCTATTCATCATTTTCACCTTTCCACTCCTTTCATTATTCCTTTCTCCCTCTTAAAATTACTTTGTCAAACTTTTTATGTGCTTTGGATTTACTTTTCTTTGAACCTGTCATATTTTCCTAGCCAACTACAAGTTCCTTGAGGGCAGAGACAATTTTGTTTCTGTCTTTGAACCATCCTCCCCTTTACCTAACAAGGTTCCTTATGCATAACAGTCTCTTAAAAATATTTATTGGACACATTAGCTTTCTTGGATGCCATGTTGGCAAGACTCACACTGATTTTCTAGACTACTAAAAACTCCAGTTACTTTTCACAGAAATCTAGCTACACCTCCTCAATCATATGCTTTGTGAGGACTTTGCATAGAGGAGTATTAAATTTCATCCTATTAGTTTGTGCCCAGTATTTTATCCCCCAACTTCTTAAATTGTGCTTCACAATTCCATATGGCATCTCATAACTGGGTGTGGGGATCACAAAATTATGATTTATTATCAGTAAATGTTTAATTTGTATACCTATTTTATATGCCCATATATCCAGGATTACAGAAAATTTTATTGGGCAAAAAAGGGATATAAGTAGAAAAAAATTAAGAAGCCCTGTTCTAGCCTGTGAAGGTCTTTTTGAAGCAACTAGGTGGCTATCTTTCCCAGGATCATGTCACTTGCAAATTTGATTACTGGTAAAATGCTAAATAGTCCAGAATCAAGGACAGATCCCTGAGGTTCTCCATTAAAGATCTTATTCCTTGAGTTGAAACTACAAATGACTATTCTTTGGATTTTGCTATTCAACCAATTCCAGTTGATACCACTGTAGCATCTTCTAGCCCATATCTCTCTATTTTATTTTCAAAGGTAGCTTGAATCCTGGCTCTGGCTTTTGCTAGCTAGATGATATATGACATATAAGTCTCAGCCTCAATTTCCTTGTGTACAAAAGAGGTTTGCTATTTGTTCTACCTATCTTATAGGATTGGTGTGAGGAAAGTACTTTGTAAAGAACATTAGATCATCAAATAAATATGTTATTATTCATAAACCAAGTCCTTCTGACTTTCAAGTTCTGTCTTTGTTTTCTTATATACTGTTTCCCATGACTAATATAGGATCCTTTTAAGTTGCTCAATTCAATCATTTTTCAATTATTTCCAACACTTTGTGCACCTATTTGGGGTTTTCTTTGCAAAGATATTGGAGTAATTTAACATTCTTTCTCCAGTTTGTTTAACTGATGAGGAAATTAAGGCAAACATGGGTAAGTGACTTGTTTAGGATCCACACAGCTAATGAGTATCTGAGATCATATTGAACTCAGGAAAAAATGAGTCTTAAACAACATCTAACTCAACCCCCTAGTTTTACTAATGTGGAAACTGAGACCCAGAAAAACAAAGTGAATTTTCCAAGATCACATAGCTAATAAGGAGGAGAGCTGGGTTTTTAACCAAGGTTCTCTGGTTCCAGAGCCAGGACATTTTCTACCATACCATATTGCCTCAACTACATTTCCCTGATGTTCAGATTATCTCTAAAATCTCCTTCTCTGTTAAGAGAAGGCATGTTAATGCCCAAATCTTACCCATATTCCAAAGCCTAACTTTAGTGCCATCTCTACCAAAGAAGCTTTCCCTAACTTCTCATTGATTATGGCTCTTTCTGAGCTTTTCTGTAGCATTTCATGGGATCCCCAAATCCATGATCTGATCCTATGCTGTTTCACTTATTTGAATATTTCCTAACCAGACTTGAAACTCCTTGAGGACAAGACTTGAGCCTTCTCTTTCTCCTGTTTCCCCACAGTTCCCAGGACAGAATTATGCATTCACTTGCTGGCTTACTTACTGACTGATTGGTCAAATTGGTGGAGCAGGAACCCCACCTCCATTCTGATACCCTGAAGCCCCCAGACCTTCCTACCTCTCCTCAGGCTGTCCTCAGTCCTTGGGTCTTCTTCCACTCACACAGCTGCTATCTTTCAGCTAATAATCAGTCCTGGGCAAACCCAGCTGTGTTTTGCATAAGTTGATCATTTCAGAACTATTTTCCCAACATTTCTGGGTTTTAATAAAATCCTAAAAAATAAAAGTATGTTTTACCCCAAGAGTGATTTCCCTTTAATTTTTGGTTTAATTTTTTTAAACTTCACTTTAAAGCAGTGAATGCTTCAGAGGGACATCTAATCATTACATGTACATCCATCTGATTGGTTCCCCCCTTCCATTCTGCAAGACATTAATAACAAGACTCTCTTTTCATCTATGGAATTGTTTTTTTTTTATTTTAAAAGGGCTTTCAATGTATTATCTCATTGCATGAAACTATAGATCAAGGAATAGGAAAGCTGGCAGGGTCCTTGGAGATCATCTAATTCTATCTCCTTTCAACATGAAGACCTTGAGCCCAAAGAAAGTGCCTTCACTCAGGAACACACAGAAAGCTAGCAGCAAAGGCAAATTCAAATTCACTTCTCTTGAACCCACAGCTCATAGCACATTTGATTCACATAGTGCCTTTTAAATGTGGAAAGAGCAGGAATATCATAATTCTCAATTTATAAATGTGACAATTGAAGCCCAAAGAGATTTATTGATTTGCTCAAAGACAGCAATAGAGAGAGTGTCCAGGGTAGAACTAGAACCTCACAAGATCTGATAAACCAGTTGATACCATCCCAAATTGTTTAGCCCTGGCAGCCCATCTGTACGCCCCCCATCTCACCCTCCATATTCCCTTTCAAAGGTGCTACTTATGGCACTCCCAGACTTCCATATCCAGTTCTGAATACCAAAGCCTGCTTCTGATGGAGGTGCCCTCCCTTAAGCCTCCTCCCTACCAAACTCTGCTCTCATCTAGCTCTCAACTTAGGGGGAAATCTTAAAAACTCTTTTGCCCTTGTGGTTTAATAACTGATAATAGCTTAATTATTTAACTTTTCCTAATGTATTCACATTTTTATATGGGTCTTCAGTGCTATAAGTCAAAGGAATGGAGCACTAAATGCTGGGGTTTGGGGCATATGGCAAATAGGCAGAGAAGGCTGCTTTGTTCAGGGGACACATATAGTATGTGGGTTTTCTTCTGCTCTTCTTGTGTGTAGGTGCAAGGCTGTCTGGCAACTAGTTTTGTTCTATAACAAAAGGAGAGAATAAATTCAAGACAAAAACAAATAACAGGATACCATCAAATTGCAAATACTGCTTCCAGGAATTCTGACCCTTGTTTTCTGGGATAGGAGGAGAAGAAAGGAACCTTGATTTCTTTCATCTTTTCTTTTTGTGAATAGGTCTCTGAATGTCTGCTTTTACTCTCTTCCTGTCCCTTTCTCCCTCCTCTCTATTCATCTATTGTTCCTCCTTTCCTCTTTATTTCACTTATCTAACTGCCTCTTTTCTCCTGTTATTCTATTTTTTCCTTCCCTCCACTCTTCCTCTCTCCTGTTATTCTTCACTATTTTTCTCCTTTCTTCCTCCCTTCTTTAATTTTCCTCTTCTCTTTCCATTCTTTTCTATTTAGCCACTTATTTTCCTTCCTTTCTTCCTCCTCCTCTCCCACTCTTTTCATTCCTTCCTTCTCTGTCTTTATTCTTTTTATTCCTTTCTCTTCTTGTTCCTTTCATAAATATTCCTCCTAAGCTCCTCTACCGCAACACATAATCTTCAAATCCTATCTATGTGATGAAGTTATTTACCCAGTGGTCTCTGAAGTGTGTAAATTCTTGAATTTGCCCTTGGCTCAGACAGGGATCCCTGTGAGGGAAAGTCCTGGTTCCCAGTGTCTACCTTAGACTTTTCAGACTGAGGAAGGAGCTGACTTAGTTTCCTTTAAAAAGTTCTCCACTGTGCAATTCAACAAACTGCAGCATATTCCAGCAAAGTTGAGTGTCAGCTAATTTCTATGGATTCAATCCTATGTATTTCCTAAGACTCAAGTATCCTAAACCTTCATCTTTATAAATCTTTGCCCCATATTTTCCCCAATCTCCATTTTTTCAAATAGTTATTGTTGTACAAACATACATTTAAGTGAGAGGAAGCTGGGAGTGAAGTAAAGGGTGGGGGTGAGGGATAAAGAGCCAAATCCCTGAAGCACATTCTCCTGTAGTCAAGAGGAAAGGGACAGGGGGATGGGGAGTTACTAAGGACAGGAAGATGATGTGATAAGGACAGTGGGAAGATGTTTGATCACGGTTGGTTCTCAGTCAATCTTTTTCCCTGCCCTGCACAGAGAAGCCGATTCAGTGAGGCCATTACCAGGATCTTTATAGGCTGCTGACACGCACACAAACACGTACCTCCTCCTCCCCCATGTTACAGGCTCCTCTTCCTTTTTTTTCTCCCTTCATCTCCCTCTCTTAACTTCTTCCATCTCTCCCTCCTTGCTTTCACTTTCCCTCTTTTCTACCTCTTCTAACTTTAAATGTGATCTTTTCCTTCCTTTTCCTCCATCCCCCTTTTCATCTTCTTTCCTTCATTTTTTTCTCTCCCTCTTTCTTATTTCTCTCCTTTTTCTCTTCCCTTTTCTCCCATTCTTCATGGAACCCTCTTCCCTTCTCAATCTTTTTACTTCTCCTTTCCTCTCCTTTATCTTTTCCAGCCTTTCTCCGATGCTTATTACAGGTGTGTCTCCACTTTAAGCATAACAGGGGTACATAAGTCTCAGTGCATCCAAAAGATAAATTAAGAAGAGATTTTTCCCCCACTTTGCAAAAGGATACTCTGCTTTAACAAAGGGATGCAGAGCCCGGATTCCTGCATATAGGCAGTGCCCCCTGGTGTCTATAAGGGAGGATTTCACTGGCAGAAAGGTGGTTCTTCCCCTGGACCAGATATTCATTTAGCACTTCTTGGCTTGATTTCAGCACCCAAGGACAGAGAAGAAAGTATACATTAGAAGTGTCTTGTTTGATCCCATCCTGTTACAGATGAAAAAGCTGAGGCTCATGCCAGGAATAAGGAAAACAGCTGGGATTTAAAACCAAGTGACATGATTCCAAGATTCAACTCTTCCTACTGTATTATCCCGGTTTTCCTAGAAGAAATCTTGGAGATCATAGGGTCAACCCTCTCACTGACTTGCCCAAAGTCATCGTAACAAAAGATAAAGCCAGGACTGGAGCCCATCACCCTTTTTACTCTGCCACATTTTTATAGATACACCTTCTGCATAAACTGAAATCTGCCTGTATCATGAGGGGCAAGGGTCTCTTTTAATAATATTCATTATTTTTTATTTATAGAGCACTTAAAGATTTGCAAAGCATTCTCTATATGACTAACCTGTCCAATAGATGGTAAAAGTATTTCACCGATAAGGAAGACACAGCTCAGAGTGATCAAGGGATTTGTCAATATTGAACAGCTCAAACTCTACTTGCCTCATTCTGGATCCAGTAATCCACACACTCCTACACCATTATGCCCATTCTTAATCCTTCTCAGCTCTTTCCCATCCTCACCACTCAAGCAAGTCTTCACCACTGTCTATTTTCTTTATGCCAATAAAATAAGTGAGACATTCTTCCCAACCTCTTGATGAGGACCTGGATGACCATTCTCTCTTCCTGTGCCTCAATCTCTCTATTTTTGCAATGGGAATGATAGTTACAGCTCAGCCCACGGCCTCCAGGACTGCTGGGAGGATTAAAGATGGAAATGTTCAGAGAGCAAAGTCCCACGATTAGATGAGATGGAAAAGTTTTATCCTAATTTCTTCATGACCCTATATGTATGTCTTGCAATTTATTTGCAAACATTCACATCTACTATTTCTCTGTCCTCATAACAACTCTATGAGGGGAGTAGGGCAGATATCCTAATCCCTAGTTTGACTGCTTTGTGGCACAGAGAGATTAAGTCATCAATTTAGCATCACACAGCAAAGTCTAGACCAAAACCTTGGTCCCAGCTCACAGGTGTTCCATGTTCCTGGCCATGATGCATTTGGATAGTATAGATATTGGCTAAGGACCCTAACCCTGTGATACAGCTCTGTTCCCTTCTCTTCTATGAAGCTTTTACTGATTATACTAGTCCACTTGTATCTCTGAGTCAGTAAATAAGTATTTATTAAATACCTACTGTATGCCAGGCACTGTACTAAACACTGAGGATAAAAAGAAAGGCAATAAAACCTTGGCTCTCAAAGAGCTGCATTCTAAAGGGTAAGGCAACAGGTATATTGTGTATATATGTATGTATATGCATATATAATGTGTATTGATAACTATATTTACATGTGTTTGTAATATTTATATACATGCACATATGTATTTATGTGGTTTTATATACAAATATGTATATATACATGGATAGATAATAGATAAACAGACACAGAATAGACCCAAGGTAATTTTAGAGGGAAAGCACTAACAGACTTCCTACAAAAGAATTTCAAATGAGTCTTAAAGAAAATGAAGCTAAGAATCAGAAGTAAGAAGGAAAACATTCCAGCCATAGGAAGCAGTCAGTGCAAAGAAATGTGTGTGAGGAACAGCAATATAAGTGGATTGTAGGGTGCATGGAATACAGGAAAGTGTAAGAAGACAATAT
>JAJPUD010001277.1:280769-303644 GCA_023553655.1 Myrmecobius fasciatus
AGTTAGATTGTAGGGTGCATGGAATACAGACAAGTGTAAGAAGACAGTAGAGCTGGATTGTAGCGTGCATGGTCACAACAAAAGATAAGATTTCAAAGGTAGGAAGGGAAGCAGGTTGTGAGGAGCTTTAAATGTCATAAGGAAGACTTCATCTTTGATCATGGAGGTAGTAAGGAGCCACTGAAATTTACTCAAAGGGGGGTGATGTGATGAGATTGTGCTTTGGGAAAAGCACTTTGGCAGCTAGGTAGAAAATGGATTAGACTGCTGGTAAACTATTACCGGAGTCCAAGGGAAAGTGTGGTAGCTGGGTGAGTGTGAGAAGAGCAGAGGATTTGGGGACGTCCTGCATTGTCTTACTGAATCCTGAGCTGGACACTACACATTATAATGTCTGTGTCCTACCCATAAGGAAACTGAGCCCGAGAGAAATTGCCTTGACTGTGGGTATTCAGCTAAAATGAGTAAGAGGTGGGATTCACACTCGGATCTCTCCCGACTCCAATTCCAGCACTCTTTCCAGACTGCCAGGCTGTGGAGTATATCGAATGCCTGGGTGTCTGGGCTCAATGTTGTAAGCACTGGGAAGTCCTGGGGAGCTTCTGAGCAGCACCCGCTATAAGCACGGGGCTGTCTCTCTTATTTATAGTAGGAATAGCTCACGTTTATGTAGTGCTTTAAAGTTTGCCCAATGATTTCCTTAGAATGGGAAATGCACGGACCCTCCTTGTACAGATGTCCAATGTATCTCCATTTTATAGATGAGGATGAGGGCTCAGAGATGGTAAGTGACAGCCAGGAAATGCCCGAGTTGGGACCAGAACCTGAATTTCCTGACTCCGGCATCAATGTTCTTGCCCCTACACCTAATATCAATTTCTCTAAAGATTTTCTCCAGCTCCCTGATAGCCTGGAACCATGAGAAAGCAGGAACTTCTCGAGGATAGGAAGACCTGGGTGCAGGCTTTTGATTCAATCCAGCCAATGCCTACTATACCTTCTGGCCTTTTGCCCAAGAGGGAGAATGCAAACGTGAAAAGACAGACCTTTTGTCCTCAAGAAGCTTGCAGTCTAACTGGAGAAAGAAGCATATAAATAAAAATAATGAAATGCTGTCCTTGCAGAGACAGATGAAGGGCAAAGAGGAGGAGGAGGAGGAGGAGGAGAGGAGGAGAGAAAGGGTGCATTGCAGCAGGCCTGGAATCGACCAAAGGCCTCCAGAAAGCTTCCCGTACACTCGCGCCTCATTAAGAACTCCATATCTGCTCAGTGACTAACCTTGCAAATGAGTTCGTGCTCAGTAAAGGAAATTGATTACTTTCCATTGCAATTAACATCTGGTCCCGGGTCACATCGTTAGGATAATTTGTTATAGAAAAACCAAAGGAACTAGCTACTGGGTAATAAAGGTTCTGGCGGACCCAATTAAAGAAGCCTCTTCCAACTGAAGTTAGGCAGGGGAAGGAGCAAGATGGGGAGTGGGATTGGGTAGGTGGCTCTGCTTGGGACAGGAGCTGAAAAATCATGAGACGGGCCCAAAGGGATAATGTCATCTTCCCTAAAAACAGGGGAGATTGCTTGGTTGACAAATGGCAGTGTTGGGTCTGGAGTCACCAAGACTTGGGTTCAAATGTTGCCTCGGAAAACAATTGTCTGGGTGACTCTGGGCACTTATTCTCTATTTGCCTCAAGCTTCTCATCCATAAAATGAGGGTAATAATGGAACTTACTTCCATGGTGAAATCTGAATAATAATAGTATCTATAGCATAGATGAGTAGATGTAAGTGCAAATGCTATGAAAATATTAGCTGGTAGTAGTGATAGTAGTGATAAGAGAAGGAGGAGGAGTAAAAGTCAAAGTATGAAGGCTAACCATGTGATATATTATTATTATGATGATGATAACTTCCAATCAATAAGCATTGATTAAGCACCTATTATGTGCCAGACACTATGCTAGATGGTAGGGACATGAATACAGAAGTTAAATAATCCCTGCCCCTGAGGAGTTCATGTTCAAACCAAGGAGAAACTAAATGAAAAGGTGTAAAATATTGACAGGAGGTAATTTTAGGGAGAAGGCACTAGAAACTGGGGATAGGGTGAGGAGGTGATTCAGGAAAGACTGTGTAGAAGATGGCATTTGAAATGCACCTTAAAGGGAACAAGGGGTTCTGAGGCATTGTCAACAGCTAGTGTGATGGAAATACCATGGACAGGGAATAGGATGAAGGCCAGCTTCATTGGATTGTAGTGTGCCTGAAGGGAATTGCATGTAATAAGACTGGAAAGGTACGTTTGAACCAAGTTGTCATAGATTTTAAAATGTCCAACAGAGCCTACACTTTTGGAAAATCACTTTGGTAGCTTTGGAGAAGATGAATTAGAGAAGGGAAAACGAGGTTCACATATTCCATCCTCCATGACCCCATTTGGGGTTTCCTTGGTAGAGATACTAAAGTGCTTTGCCATTTCCTTCTCCAGCTCATTTTACAGAGGAGGAAACTGAGGCAAACAAGGTTAAGTGACTTGCCCAGGGTCATACAAATGCTAAGTGTTGGAGGCCAGATCTGAACTCAGGAAGATGAGCATTCCTGCCTTCAGGCTGGGCATTCTATCCACTGTATCACTTAGCTGCCATCAAGACCAATAAGGAGGTGAGTGCATTAGTCTAGAGGGGAGGTGATGAAGCCCAAACTTTTTAATGTAGTTTTATGTAGAAAGAATAATTCATGGGGCAGCTAGGTGGATAGAGCACTAGCCCTGAAGTCAAGAAGTCAAATCTAGTCCCAGACACTTAATATTTCCTAGCTGTGTGACCCTGGGCAAATCACTTAACCCTAATTGCCTCAGGAAAAAAAAGAATAATTCATATTACCATCAGCACCAACTCTAGGAAGTATCAAAGAACCCTGTCTGTTGCTCACCTAATTTGTGCACTAGATCTAAAGTAAAAGGGCTGCCATGGTGGATATCTAAGATCCCTTTCCACTCTAAATCCAGAGGGGAAAGCCCATCTGCAGTCCCAATGTGGGGGTGTTGTGTCCCTAGCCATTCCTTGCTTCTATCAGATTAGGCTTGGTGACTGTAGCCCACAGGCTCAGTGGAACAACTACTTTCTTCTTGGGACAGGGAGTTCAATAAACCTAGCCTGTATTGCTGTTAATTCTCACTTCCTTCCACTGTTCCTCAACTCTGGCCTATAAGCTCTTCCATAAAAATCCCCCAAAGTTACCTTCGCGGCACGTACATTTGCCAGGCGGACAGATTTATGACAGTTACATGTATAAATATTTATATGCTGCGGCAATGCCATTTTGGAGGGCACACACAGGCTCCCTGACAGGCTGGCACCCACCCCTCCCTGCCCTAGGCACATGCCAGTCTCACTACCCTCTTCCCCAAACCAGATCTCCCAAATGCAGACCAATGTTCACACTCATGGCCACACTCAAACAGGCACATACAAGTGACTGCACTGAATGTGGCTGGCATGACAGCATAGAATGAAAATGATTACTGGCATTTCAATGATATTTTAAGGTTTATATCCACACAGCTCTCTCTTACCATCTTCTTTGTTTCTCTCAACCATCCAGTGCTAATATCCCCATTTTATAGAAAAGAACACTTCAGCTCTAAGGGATTAAGTGACTTGCCCAGTGTCACACAGCTGCTACATGTGGGAAGGCAGAACTAGACATTGTGACTCAGAGCCCATCACTTTCTCCACAATCTCACATTTCCTATCCTGGCACAGAGAAGCATGCACGTATATACAATTTTACACACAAACCTGTACACACACCTGGTATTTACCCTAGCATCTGCGCGCACGCACACACACACACACACACACACACACACACACACACACACACACCACTTGAGAATGCACACAGCATCTTCAACTAACCTAATGCACACACATACCCGTCTGCATAAATATACCAACTGTGGGCTGAGAGGAGAAAGGAAGTGAGCTGTGTTTCTGCTGGAGAGTCTCATCCACTTCAGTCCAGTCAGCAGTTACTAAATGGAACTGTGGAGCTGCAAGGAGAGCAGAAGTTATGGGGACAGGGAGCTGGGGGAAAGGGGGAACATCCTAAGGAAGGAGAGAAGCAAAGGTATAGGAATGGGAAGCAGCATGGCACCGGGGTCAGGGAGTAGGGGGGAGAGGGAGAACAGGTAACAAGGGGGCAGTGACCAAACCAAAAACAGAGGCTGTCATTAAAAAAAAAAAAAAGACCTCTTTTGAGGAGATGAATTGCTCCATGGGTTGGGCCAAATGTGGGGAGGGCAAAATAGGGGGTACCAGTCAAAAGGAGTTTCCCTGGGGAAATCGTGCCACGCTGGTGAGTTAATGTGGAAATGAATCACCCAGCCTCTTAGAGCTCCTTGGCTCCTGCGAGCTGGAGTCTGCCTCCTCTCTGACTCGTGAATTACTGTAGATTTGGGTAAAACACACGCTTCCAGCCCATCGCTCAACTCCTACATTCGCTTTTCGCATTTTTCATTTGGCAAGAGCTGATGTACGGCGGCTCATCACTCCCCAATATTATTGCACGATTAAAGGACGTATTTAACAGTGCTGCTGTATATCATCGGGGGATCTCGGAGCTGGGCTTCTTGCATCAGAGCTGGGTAACTCATCCTTTTGAGAAGGGAAGGGGGACAGTGTGCTCAGGATAGAAAAACCCACACTTGCTGGTCACTAGATTCCCACCTATTCCTTTGCAGGCAGCCCAGAGAATAGTTGAGTTTGGTTCTGCAGATGGTTTAGAGTAGTCTCCATTATAGATTTCCCCTAGTTTTCTCACAATCAATTCAAGAAATCACCCTTGTGAGGTCGTGGGTACTCTCTGAAAGCTAACAAGGAACAACAGCCCCCCTCAAAAAAAAACCCTAGTACTCACCCACAATCCTCTGTCAGGAGCAACAGATTAGAGTGGGTGGTCAAAAGACCTGCTTTCAAATTCTGGATCTACTACTTACTGTCTAGGTGACTGGCAGCCACATTACTTCTCTAGGTCTCAGTTTCCCCATCCATAAAATCTTCATCCAGGACAGATGATCTCTAATGTCCTTCCCACATCCCTTGCTCATTGCCACCTCATCGGTCCTTTCTATCTTTGAAGTCTACGTCCAGCGTGGCCCCATCTTGGAAATCCTATGGGGCTGCCCCTCCTCAGCACACAGTGCTTATCAGAATAGCACAATCTCCATCACACGCTGCCCAGAATTGTTCTTTCACTGTTCCATGGGAGCTCCTTGAAGGGAGGGATCTAGCCTCACATTCTATCTCCTTCCCCACCTTCCCCTTATTTGCGCCCATCACAGGACCAAGCAAAAAGTAGTTACTCAAATATTCATTGAGTCTCCCCAACTGTTCCAGGGATGGAGCTCTTTATCTTTGCTTCTTCCCCACAGCATCCAATATATGTCCGGGCTCGTGCAATGTGCTTATTAATGCTGGTAGATGAATTAGCCAAATTTGACTAAACCTGGCAGAAAGTCTGAGAACTAGAACAAAGGGATCTTTTTTGTTACTTAGAACTGGAGACTAAAGGTAGGAGCAGGGAAGTCATCCGTAGAATCCAGCATTCTTGGGGAGGCAGGGAGAGAAGGTCTCCTTCCCCATTCTTCCTTTGCTCTCCCATGCTACACCACATGGCATCCCCCCCACACATACATATACATACACACACACATACATACTCAGAAGCTATGAGAAAGGATAACTGTGGTTTCAATGGCTTTATTGCCTTCCTTAATATCAATTATTTACTGGCCACTGACAGCGTCTTCTATATTGTAAGACACATGAAAGTAGAAGCTGAGTGTCCCAAATACACATTCAGTTGGGATTTAACGAGACAGTTATTTATACCAAGCAAACACCCTAGAAATGTTATAAATCCCACGCCTGGTGCTCTGCACATATGTAGAAGAAACTGTGGTCTCTTGAGGTGCTGGTGAAGTGGGGAAATAGGGTCATGTTCAGAGGCAGAGTAGACAGATGCCTTCAATATGTAGTGTGATGTGAAGGGTATTAGGAAGATCTCCTTTAGTGCTTCACTATGACTCATTCCACCATTAGAGATTCATTTCTTTGGATAAAGTAATGTTCTTTTCAGTCTTTTCCTTGAAAATGCAAATATTCTCTAGGAAAAGAGGAAATGGAAAATGAACTAAATTTGCCAATGGTTTTCTTTTCTTTCATTTTCTTTATTTTTTGGTCAAGAGCTGTTTCACAGGAGCATTGTGTGGGACAAGCGATACTGAGAAGGGAGCAGAGGTGGAAAGGAAACACAAAAAAGGGAATGAAGATAAGATTTAATTAACAGTTTCCTATTCTATTCTGGGCCCCATAGCTAACCGAGTAATTATTTGCCTTAAACTTAAGGACACAAAAATGTTATTCCATTCCACTCCCAGGTTAATCTTGAGTTTTAGTTCTGCCAGAAGGCTAGTTGGGGAGGAGGAAAATAGTATTTTCCATTTTGATTTCCCCATAAGGCAAAATCTGGTTGCCAACACTCAAGAAACTCCCCTCTACAACCTGTTTGGGAATCTGTCCCTTAGAACGTAGTAACTACACAGCTTTAAAAGTGAAAACTGTTTTATTTTTGTCTCTGTAGCCCCATTGATTAACACAGTGCCTGGCACACAGAATGTGCTTAATAAATGCTTATTGGTTAGTTGGTTGATTAGTTAATTGATTTTATATTTGTTTATAGCTAGAGCATCCTATCCAAGAAAGAAGACCCTGCAAAGTCATCTATTTCCCTTCAATTGATGAAAGATAGTCTAGAATTAAGGCTCATCCTTCTGGGTCTTCAAATCCTAATAAGCAGAGTGTGGGGAAGGAGGCTATCCATGTCTCTTCCTTCTCTCCTTTTCTTGATATTATATTCATACCAATAAGTATTTGTAAATCACTGTTCTAAGGTTCTTTTATGAATATCAAAATCTCTTCTCAGACTTTCTCTTTCTAGTCTTTTAGGAATAACAGTAACCCTACTTTGTTTAGAGTGGTGCAGTTCAGTCATGGCTGGAAGCAATGGGTTAAGTGAGATGATATCAAGACATCTTTAAACACTACATGAATATATATTATCATTATTGTTGTTATCGACCTTGCAAGGGACGGGGGAAATACAGCCTAGAAGAGGAGACAAGACAGGGGATAATTAAGAGGCTAACTGTATACTTAAGACAGTAAATCCTGTAGAGTTTGGAAGGGGAAAAAGTCAGCAGGAGGAATAGCAATGCTAGAAGCTTTCAGGGAAGAGATGGAACTTGAAAAGGGTCTGAAGGATGAAGAAGATTTTAATTATGAAGATGATTTGGATAAGGAAAGAGGTGTAGGTAAAAGTATTTGCAGGGAGAGAGGGAAGAACAAAGTGAACAAAGACAAGGAGGTAGGCTAGATGGAGCTAAACCATGGTATAAAAACAAGGAACACTTGCTCTAGAGTCAAGAGACCCTGAGATCAAGGCTTACCTCTGAAGTTACCACCTGTGTGACCTTGTGAAATCATTTCACTTTCCTGAGCCTCACCTTCCTTATCAAATAGACATTGGACTAGATAGCTAACTTCTAACTCTAGAGAATAGTGCAACTATCCTCTGAAATCCTTCCCAGGTCTAGTTCTTTCATTCTGTGAATCCTTGGAAAGGAAGCCACTTCTTGTGTTCCAAGGAGAAGTGAATGTGGATCCATATCTAGTAACATTCAGAGGAAGAAAATATGAATAAGGATTCTTGATGACTTTCTACTGCAAAGAAAAACTAGACTCATGCAGTAAAATTATGGAATGGTGGGCATTGCCAGGGATGAAATACACCTAGAAAGAGGTAGAAAAGGCTTTAAATGAAAATGGAAAAAGGGAGAAAACTGATCATATATCTACCAAGCTCAATACCATACTCAGAAGCAGATCCAACATAGGAAGGACTAGAATAGAAATGACCAGTCATTCCCAGGAAACACAGAGGAGGACAGCAGTGACCTTAGATGCCTTTACTCAAATACACAAAGTATGGATGACAAACAACAGAAATAAATAGTGAAATAGATCTACCTGAAAGAGGTCATTTCTACATCATAGAAATCCGTTAAGATTTTATGGTATGAAATTCTTGACTGGACTATGGCTCTGGAAGGGTATAATAACCTTTTTAAAAATGAACAGGAGAGAAATTGAAAAGATGAATAATGTTGTATATTAGGAAATCAACTCATGGAAAGAAATCCAGGAACTGGAGAGGTAATCAGAAAGAACATTTGGGCAAAGATCAGTGGAGGAAGAAATAGCAGTGCTAGCATCCTGCAAGTATGCTATAGAGTAGGCCATGTGGACACAGGGGAAGTGGACCAGCAATTTGGAAAACATGTCATAACCTGGCATAGAGGCATGACATGGTAGTGATGGGGGATTTCAGTATATGACATCTGCTGAAGCTTTCTCTGTGCCCACAGAATGGCAGCTGATAAATTCTTAACTTTCATGACCACTTCTTTCTTCAAAAGGTGAAATAGGCAATGGTGGGAACTGCTATTCTAGACCTGGATTAGTTAATTCAAACTAATTGAGAAGAAATCAAAAATGAATGATGAAGCTTCAGGAGCCTGGGGAAAAGGAGCAATTGGAACTCCTCCATTTGTGACAAGATAGGAAATGGAAATTAAGGCACACAGTTTGACATAAGCTCTAGATTTAGGGACTGTGGATTTCAGAAAGTTCGGAGAAAGGATATGATATATCCATTGGCCTAAATTTGGGAGTAACTTAGAAGTCAGTCTCAGAGAGATAGTAAGTTGTCCAAAATGAATGTCTAATGATTCAAATATAAGAGGCTCTGTGGGTGAAGAGAAGGGGGAGCTGATCAAAGAGACTGAACTTGATGTTCCCATCCACCAAGCTAGAGCAGAAAGCTAGCTCAAATAAAGCAAGATGAAGGCAGAAGCATGCACAGGGCTGTCAGGAGTGCTAAAGTTCAGAATGAGTTGTGCCCAGCAATAAATGCTACGGACAGCAAAAGAGGACACATATGTTTGTTTGTTTGTTTTGCTATATTGGGGGCAGGAGAAAGATCAAAGATAGGACCGGGCTCTTGCTTAGGGGTAGATGAAAGCATGATAACAGATGATGGAGAGAAGGTAAGACTATTTAACTTTGATTCTGGGTCTGTTTTCTCTGCAAAGGAGAGTGATCTTTAGATGGGAAAGAATGAATTAGAAAGGGAGTTGGAAGATAGGGAATTGAAACACAAACAAGGACAAACACACACACATAATATAAATATATATATATATGTATATATATTTATATTATATGTGTATATATATATACACACATATATGTGTGTATAAATACATCGTATGTATATATGCATATACACACATATATACAGGGCATACATATACCAACACAATATGCATATATACACATGTTTGACATGACTCTGTGACTTATATATGTTTGTGTACATGTGTATATTTATGCATATATGTGCATTTACATGTGTGTGTTCTTGACTTATTTGTTCTTGATGAGTTGCTTGATCTTGATGAGTTCAATTAATGAAGATGCCTAGAAAAACTACTTCTCAGGATAAGAAATATAAATGAACAGATCTGACAGCTGAGTCCCTAGCAGTAGTATTAAGGAGATAGGTGGCACAGTGAATAAAGAGTTCAACTTGGAATCAGAAAAATGGGACTAGAATAGAGCAAAGTCAAAAAAGATGAAGATGGAGACTGGAGCCTATCTTCAATTATTGGCAAAATTTTAGAACATATTATCATTAAAGTGACAGTTTATGAGCATTAAGGAAGGGAAGAGAGGGTTACCAAGAAGGCAGATGCCTTCATCAATGGCAGGCCACACCAGATTCTTCTCACTTCCACTTTGTTTTTTTTAATTAGACCTTTTTATTTTCAAATTATACATGGATAATTTTCAACATTCACCCTTACAAAACCTTGTATTCTAATTTTTCCCTCTCTTCCCCTTATTCCCTTCCCTAGACAGCAAATAATTCAATATAGGCTAAACATGTGCAATTCTTCCATACATATTTCCACAAATATCATGCTGCACAAGAAAAATCAGATTAAAAAGGAAAAAGAATGAGAAAGAAAACAAAATGAAGCAAACAACAACAAAAAGAGTGAAAATGCTATGTTGTGATCTACATTCAGTTCCCACAGTCCTCTCTCTGGGTGCAGATGGCTCTCCATCACAAGATCTTTGGAACTGGTCTGAATTATCTCATTGATGAGGACAGTGTCCATGAGAATTGATCATTGTATAATCTCGCTATTGCCGTCTCACTTCCATTTTGAAGACCACTTGAGAGGAATGTTGATGTCATAATTTGTGGTTGTTATTTAGTTGTTTTTCAATCATGTCTGACTCTTCGTGTCAAGTTTTCTTGGCAAAGATATTATTAACCTGATTTGTCATTTCTATGAGGGAACTGAGACAAACAGGGTTAAGTGACTTGTCCAGAGTCACACATCTAGGAAGTATCTGAAGTTTCCAGACTCCATCTTCATTTTTCTTTTGGTCCTCTTCAAGAATGAAGGACAACAACCAACTAACCAAGTGTCTGAAACTAAATTTAAATTCATGACTCCAAGCCTGATCCTCTATGCACTATGGCACTACTTAGCTGCCCATATGCCAGAACAATATACCTAGATTTCAGCAGAGCAATTGACCAAGTCTCTAACACGATCATGATAGTTTTATTGGATTACACTGACACAGAATTGTGAGCTATGCTCATGGGATCCTAAATCAAAGATTTAAAGATGGCAGGCACTTTCAAGGCCTTTGAGTACAATTCCTTCATTTTACAGATGAAGTTAAGTGAACTGAGCAAGATCATACATGGAGTAAGGGGCACAGATGGAATTTGAACTCAGGTCAGAACTGGTACACATAATAAGGGGTAATCATTAATAGTGGATGTTGGCTTAAAAGAAAATTTCTAGGGAAATGCCTCAAGGATCTGGTTTATCCTGTACTGTTCAGCATTTTGTGACTTTAGAAGAAGATAGAGATGACATGTTTATCAAAGTACAAATGGCATAAATCTGGGTAAGGTTTGTTGGTTGAAAGTCAGGATCCAAAAAAAGCATTTCAACAGACATAGAAAAGAGTGCAAGAACATTTAATAAGATGAAATTTGCTAGAGATCAATGCAAAATCTTACACCTGAGTTCAAAAAATCAATTTTACAAGAACAAAATGGAGGAAGCTTTGCTGGAAAATAATTTGTGTGAAAAAAAGCTAATGGGCTTTGTGGACTTAAAAGCTCAAGATGAATCAGTAGCATGATGAAAAAATTAAGAGAACTAATGAGATCTTGGACTGCATTAAGTAATTCATCATGTACAAAATATGTCAAATCATATGTGAAGTATGTGTTCAGTTCTGAGTACCTTATTTTTAGAACAATAGCAAACTGGAGCACATCCAAAGGAGGAACAGCAAGAATGGCAAGGCGGCTAGAGACCCTGTCATATGAAGAAGTTTAACCCCAAAAAGAGATTTAGGAGAGGCATATCAACTGTCTCCAACTATTTTCAGGATTGTCATGTGGACAAGGAGCAGATTTGTTTTGCTCAGTCTCAGAGAACAGATCTAAGACCAGTTAAGAGTTGGAAGTTACAGAAGCACATTTAGCCTCAATATCAAGAAAAACTTCCTAACAATTTCAAAATTGTGAGAAAGGGCTGCATGCATCAGGAGCTAGTGAATGTCTCTACCTTTTCATTGGACGTCTTCCAATAAAGACTGGATGAATACTAGTCAGGCATCATGTAGGTAAACTTTCTGTCAAAAATAAGGAGACTAGGTTAAATAAAAGAGAGAACTCTTCTATGGTACTAAGAAGAAATAAGATTGGAAAGGGAGGTCCTTGCAGAGAGGAATTTAATATCAAGTTATAGAGTTTGGACTTATGTCAATAGTAATTTTGTAGATATTGAAGGCTTTTGAGCAAAGGGATGACATAACCAGAGGTATGCTTTAGAAAGACCCAATATTAGCATGAAGGATAGAATGGAAAGGGCAGAGGTTGGTGGCAGGGGCACTACTTAGGAGACTTATTGCAATGATCCAAGTATAAAGTGATGTCTCTAAATCAGAGTAGCTGCAGGAAAAATATTTCAAAAGAGGACTTAAGAAGTATTTAATGATGTAAGAAATGTTGTATTTGATGATGATGATGTAGGAAATGAAGAAGAAAGAGGGAGTCAAAATGCCTCCAAACATTGCCTCCATGTGGCTCATGTAAAAAATGCATATATGTTATCTCAGAGGGGAGAAAGCTTTGATTGAAAGAGGAAAACCTTCAGTTTTCTCTCTTTACCACAAGTTGTGGGAAATTAGAAGGAGCAAAATGACTAGGACCCAGGAAGTTGACATAGTATAGAGTTTTTAATAGACTGGGAGCTGAGAGATTTCAGGACAGAAATTTGGGATGAAGAAGTTTGGATCAATGGCCACAGAGATCAAATTGGTTTAGAAATTGGAAGCTGAAAGAAACTTCTCTGAGTGTGTAGGGTAAGTGTTTGTCTCATTAAAGAACAGTCCCTTAAATGGAATGGAAACTCATCTAGGCTTGAAAAATCAGGACACTCTGTACCTTTCTTACCAATTCCTTCCTCCCCCTCCCTTCTTTCTCCTCTATCCTCATTCCATTTCTTCCTTATTCTTCTAGAATACACAGACTAGAAAAAAAAGCAGGTCCCCAGAAGAGCACAATTATGATTTCAGTTCCAATAAGCTTGTCCTCCAACCCACACAAATACAGGCAAATAATTCATACTGAGACACATGTCTTAGAATGTACCTGCTAATATGGACTTGTGTTCAGGCTTACACAGTGGCTCATAGCTACATGCATAAATATTGCTTGGCAAGCACAGGTTTGTGCATACTTGTACAGTTATGCCTCCTACGTAACCTGTGTACCCAAGAAAACACACCCATGCATGTTTACCCACAAACATATATCCACCTAGAGTTAGCCTCCCAGTGTTCTGGAACTTGTAGGCTGCCTCTTTCCTTTACACCAGGGTTACCCCAAACTCTTGGGTCAGTCTGGAAAAAATGACTTTGCCAGCTGAAAATGACAGAGAATGGCCAGTGGTAGGGAAGGCAGAAAATTATACAGCTGAAAAAATTTATTTGAAATCAAACCATCTTCATGGAAAAGGTTAGCTGGGGAAATCTCAGGAGGGAACAGATATAAGCAATAATAAGGATGCAAATAGGAAGCTGAATATTCCACCTTTGGTGACCCTTCCTTCCCATTTCCCCCAAAAGAAAGCAGAGAAAGTAACCCTGTGGAAATAAGGACTATCTAAGAGAAACTCAGTGCTGTCTGGGCAAGAGGAAGTCTGTGGGGACTGAAGGAGGACTCTTCTTAGCCATCTGCAAAGGGCCTATCATATGAACAGAGGATCAAATATCAGTTTCCCTCCCAAACCTCTATTCCAACAAGAGGTAAAGAGCTCTAAGTAACAGAATGAGAGAATCATCAATTGATCAACAAACATTAAGTGCTTGCTATTCACCTGCAATCACTAAACTAGGTTCTGGAACTACAAAGACAAAAATAAAGCAATTCCTGCCCTCGGGGAATTTGCCTTCTATCGGGAAGACAGTAAGTACAGAAATAAGTATCTGCAAAATAGGTACAGTGATGGAGAGGACCGTGCTAACAGCTGGGAGGCAGCAGAAAAGGTTTCAGCTGGAAGTTGCCTCTGAGCTGAGGCTTACAGAAAAGAAGCAGTTCTCAGAGGCAGAGGTGAGGAGGAATGTATTTTGGACATGAGGGATGCCATTTTAAGGTAAATGGGAAAGAGTATCAGAGATGAGGAATAGGAAGGAGGTTAGATTGGCTGAAACAATATATACAGAGGAGAGTAATATGTATTGTTTGGGGAAAAATGGATTAAGGCCAGGTTGTCAATACCAACTAAAGGATCTTATATTTATTCCTAAAGGTAATGGGGAGCCTTTGAAGTTTATTGAGTAGGAGAATTCCATGGTTAACTAGGAAAATCATTTTGACAGAATAATAGAATACTATCTGGTCAATAATAATAATGATGATAGCTAACATTTTATAGCATTTATAACATTTTATATAGTTGTGGTGAAAATACATTGTATACTCTAGAGAGTATATGTGTGAGGGAGGTGATGTGTGAATTATTATCCCTATTTTACGGATGAGAATAATGAGTCTGAGAAGTAGGATATTTAAGTCACAGAGCTAGTTAGAGACAGGGCCAGACTTCATCCTGAGTGTCCTGAATCCTAGTCCAGCTTGCTTTCTTCCCGACTCTTATGGTTGTGTTAGACCCTGCTTACATGTGCTAGGGGAGTTGGAAGACCAAGTTCAGCTTGTAAGTAGGCGCATTCAGGGAAAGTGTCACAGAAGGAGCTTTGGCCTTTCAAGGATGGGTCGCATTTAAATGGGGTGTTTTGGGGAGCAAAGGATAGAGAGCAGTAAGAACAGAGTTAAGAATAATGGTGGTAGCATCTTGCTTTTATCTAACAGTACAGTGTACAACATGCCTTCCTCACAGCCAATTTTTGCCACAGGTATTAGCATCCTCCCCATTTGACAGATTTTTAAAATTGAAGGTTCAATGAGGACTAGTGATGGCCTCAAAATCACACAACTATCAAAGAGCATCATGTACCTAGAAAGAATGAATATACAGCCTGTCTGCAACAGTGGATAATGGAGGGGGAGATAAGATTGGAAGGGTAGGTTGGGACTTTGTCAGACCTGTTTTTTCCTTTCCTTTTTCCCACATGGCTGAGCACAAAAATGGTGCTCAATATGTACTTGTGGAGGGAATAAATGAATGAATAATCAGAGAATCACGTTATTTGGAGCTGGAAGGAACAAGTTCCTCAATTTTACAGTTGAAGAAACTGAGACCCAGAAGTACTTTGAACCTCTTGAGACTCATAGGACTGGCCCTATATAACAGAAAAAAAAAAAACCATCAGAAGGTCAAAGTGGCTTATGGGTCCCTTAAGGGACATACATGAATCTGAGTTAAGACGGGGACTAGAACCCAGGTTTCTGATCCTGAAGACCCAAGAATCTGCCCCTCAGAGGACGTTAGCTCTGCATACTTCCTTCCCTGTTCTGGCCCCTTCTTCCTCCCTCACTAAAACTCCTTCTCCTTCCCTGAAATACTTGGAGACTCGGGCAAGCCTTTGGTCAGTTAACAGGAGTGAACGATTAAGTTGCACAGTAGTAGAGCCGGAGAAGGAAGGGGGGAAAGAGCTCTCGGCAGTGTTGGGAGTGTGCATGGGAAGATGGATGAACTTTCCCATTTCATCGGCGCCATGGAGCCTACAGTAAATATCAGAGGTAATGATATTGACTTTAAGGTATTACGGCTCCAAATGTCACTTGTGCGCTCTCTCTTTTTTTTAAACAGTCCCGATGATTTGATTTACATTTTTCCTCCTTCCCTTCCCCCTGTTCCTAGAATGGGGGAGAAGGAAACAAGCCAGGCTTTGGATGCCCTGTTCTTTTCCTTCCCATGAGCCGGACTTCCATCCACCTCCACACTTCCTCATGGTCATGAACCTTCGTGGGTTCCCCAGGGCCAGTTCCTTACCCTGGCATTTAAGGGTCTCCACTATTCCAAGCTTATCTCTCCTGCTTCCAGTCCAGTCCAGTCAGGCTGGCCTGGCCTCTAGACAGATCATGTCCATTCTCACCTTTCCTCTCACCTGAAAGGTCTAGCCACATGATCCCTAAGTCTTCTCTGCCCCTTCTTCCAAAGTTCTATTTAATAAACATCTGTCTCCTTCCAAAGCTTTACTCCCTTCCCAAGTCTTGCAGGTCTCCCTGACCTTGTCTTAACTTAATATCAACTGCATGTTCCAATACCTCCTAATATAGCATTCTGGGTTCACAGAGCTGTGTGGGTCTTGTCTACTCAACCAAACAATGTGTTTCTCGGGTGAAAAAACAGCACAAAACCAGGTATCCAGGAAACTTCAGTAGAGAAGCAAAAGTCTGGCCATTCACAGACTATAGTGAGTGTTGGAGGGACCTTCTCGGGACTTTGGGGATGTGAATGAGGCAAGATAAAATGAAGCCCAACTCTATCTGAAGGAGTAATCACCATCTTTGAATTTAGGGCCTTAGAGATCCAAGCCCTTCATTTTACAAATGAGGAAACTAAGATCAAGTGGTAAACTGTCTTGCCCAAAATCACACAGCCAGTTAGTGGCAGAGCTTGGATTCAGATGTAAGTCATCTAACTCTAAACCCTAGGCTTTTGCATTTTACTACTCTCTGGTGTGATTCTGGTATCCTGGCGACTGAATCAGATCCAAGACTTCTACTGCACTGTGGCCACGTTCCTAAACATGGTGTTAAGTTGAATTGCTGACAATCCCAGACCTATTTTAAAGGCCTGATTCAATACAAATCAACAAGCATTTATTGCAATCTTCCAGCCAAATGTGTTTATAATAATAATTAATTGCCAGTATTGGAAAGAATTGGGAAAATGAGGAATTCTGCAAAAGGTTACCTCTGGTATGTGTGCCCTCTCTCCATCCCTTCTCAGCTTTATCTTAAGACACCCAGCAGCATCATAATGCCAGAATCTTCCTGTTAGGGAGCAAAGTGTTTGATAAAATACACAGGATGATAGAATCTCGGAGCCAGAAGGAAAAGGAAGGGTCATCTAACCCAACCACCTCATGACTGCAGGAATCCCCTTAATAGCATCCCTGACAGGTGATAATACAGCCTCACCTTCAATACCTTTAGTGAGAGAGAACTCACTACTTCAGGAAGCAGCCTATTGTTAGAAAGCTCTTATAATTAGAAATGTCTTCCTTATTGATCCAAAATCTTCCTCCTTATAACTCCTGCCCATCAGTCCTAATTCTGCCCCTTCACCAGAACCACACAGATCTTTCTTTAAAGTAACAACCCTTCAAATAATTGAAAAAACAATGATCCCATAAGTCCTCTGTTCTTGAGGAAAAATTGCATCAGATTATCTGACCTGCCTCTGAGTCCTTCCACCATGCTGGTCACTTTCCATTCACATGGAGTTATTATGATATATTTACTCTTCCAGAGAAGGTTTCTATTTTGAAAGAAAGTCTTAAAGAGAATGATGTTCTAACCATCAGAAAGTAATCTCTAATTAATTTTAGATACCATAATACACGGAAGAGGAGACATTTGGGAGGGAAGGGGGCTGGGAACCTTTCCAGCATCCTTCTTAAACCCAAAGAGTAGCACCATGGATTACAGTAAGGACCACTGAACTAGGAATGAGGGCGTTTGTTTGTTAGATTTGACTCCTCCCCTGACTTGCTGTGTGACTTCAGCCAACTTGATTGACCATTCTGATTCTTAGTTCTCTAATCTTTAAATGGAGATCAGGATGCTTTTGCCCACCTTCCTCACAGGGCTGTTGTAGTAATCACATCCAAGGAGGAATGTGCAATATTTTATAAGTCCTTCTAAGAGAGCTGCTGCTGGGAGGCAGTCTCACCCACCCATCTTTAGGAGCAACTGATGATGGAGGAACCTGCATAGGAGATCATACCTCCCAGAAAGAAGTGGGCAGTAGACAGGACTGCTGAACAGCCAGTTAACCTGAACAAATCATGCTTGTAGGAAAATGCACACAGAAGGGAAGTCAAGGCACTGGTCCCCTGGAGATTCCGAGGAAGGAATCTCTCTGCTGCTCCTGTTGGAGCTCCCATCTGCACTAGGGATTGGCGGTGGGGGAGGAGAGGAGGAGAAGGGAATGGCAGAAGGGATGTTTTTAATTTCTTCATACATGCCCTCACACATTGTGTTACATTCCCATTTCTTGGCCTGCCTGTTCCCACTGGGATTCCATCTCAAAGGTCAAGGGAAAGAGAGAGAGAAGGCCAGACTACAGGGGAGACCCGAGTGTTTAATTATACACAAGTTCACTGCTGCCTGGTGGGGGCAGGGAGACCGGGAGCTGGTCCTATGCAAAGGTCAGGTATTGTGTGACTTTCTGCAAAATTACAGGAATAGTGAGTGAGCCAGAGGCCTGACCCCAGAGTCAATACAATGGTGTACAAGTGCATTCTCAGAACCTCCCCCTCCCCTGCCTTCTAGGGCTGGACAGCCCAGGGTCTGCTGCAAATACTGGAGATTAATCTAAACAAGTGATTTATCCAAATGTCTCCCTTTCATCCTGTTACTCTGCTGTTCAAGAATCCACAATGGCTCCCTATTGAGTAGGCTTTAAAATGCAAGCTTCTTAATTTGTCCTCCATAATCTGATTTTGCTACCCTTAAGTCCCATTATCCCTCAACAAACAGCATCCAGTCTAAACGGGTCAATCTCCTCCTTGTTCCCCAAACATATCTCATTCTGTCTTTCTTTTAATCCCACCTTTATTTCATTTCCCCTGTCTGGAATGACTTTCCTCTCCTATATAAATCCCACCACTCTTTCTTTGCTTCAGCCCATGCATAAAATTTCTCCCATAGAAAACACACCAAGTAAATAGTAATAGAGCTGTACATAAGCGTGTTGGGGGACTCCGAGACATTCCCACAAGGAAATGCCAGAGAGAGTAAAATCTAAGAGATGTTGTTCACCAGAGAATGGCAAGCCAGTTCAGAATATGCACTGATGATTTGGGAAGTCTGTCTCTGCCCACCCCAAAACAGAACTCCTATGACCCAATCCCAATATCTTACCTCCTTTCGGATTATACAGAAGCTCAGAATGTCTCCTTAGTGAGATTGTCCCTCTTTCCCCCATCTAGCTGGGCAAAGGAGACTCGAGCTATCATCTGTGACTCCCCAAATTGCAATCAGCCAAAATTGGCATGGCCATTGATTTTTGCTTTTGCCATCTTGACCCTGACTCTAGATCCTGGGTTTCCTGGGAAACAAGTCTTTTAAGGGCTGTCATGTGGAAGAGGGATTAGCTCATTCTGCTTGGCCCCAGAAGGCAAAACTAAGAACAATGAGTGGAAGCTGCAAAGAAGCAGATTTCAGCTCAAAGTAAGAAAAATTTTCCTAATGATGAGAGCTACCCAAAGGTGGTGGGCTTGGGCGGTAGTTGGCTCCTCACATTGGAAGTAGAGAGCAACTCAGAACTTGCTGGCAATGTCTTAAAGTAGATTTTGGTCAGGTATGGGGTGGATACAAGGGCCTGGATTTGGTTCTCAGTACTCCCAGTGGTTATATTCATTATGAGGTACGCAGGAACTGAATTCTCTTAAATCGTGTAGCATTGAAGGTAAATCAGGAGAAATATATACCTTTTGGTATGTTTTATAGTAAATGTCATCCTTCTCATGGTCTCACATTCATGGGAGAGAAGAACAATTAGCAAATTTCTGAGCTGATATCCTTTTAAAGACTCTTCAGTGCTTGCAGTAAAAATTCAGTTATCTCGAATCTTTAGAAAATAATTAAAAGCTAAAAGTGAGGAAAGAACTAGGTACAATGGGCTGCAGTTTCTGAGGGGCATTTTTTTCCTTGAAGGAAGGGAAGTGGAATGGGTGGATTCAGGGAGCCATGAGATCTCTTACTCCCCAGGTCTTAAAGCAGAAGAGAGAGGCAGAGATCTAAAGAGACAGAAGAAAATACAGAGAAAAAAGAGGGAATGGAAGAGACAGAGGCAAAGATATAGGAATGGAGAAAGAGGGAGACAGAAGCAAGGAAAAAGAAAGACCCCCAAAAAAGCACAAAAGAAGGGCAAGAGTTTCATCTCAAGCAAAATCCACACTCAGCAAAGATTCAGTATTAGCCATAAATCTTTTTCCTGCCCCAATGATTTCTTGTAGACATGTGCTAGTTTCCCATGGGGTCTCAGCAAAGAGACAGGCTGAAGGACACTGAAGGGTCCTGGAAAACAATGGACTTTTTATTCCCCTTCGTGGACATGGGTCTGACCAGCCAATCTTTCTGTGGCCTGGGACACCCTCATTCTCATCCTAGGATGCTGAACTCATTCAAATGAGCCTGCCAGGCCAGAACAGAGCGGGACATTTGCAAGCCCCAGGATGGGGCAAGAATTGTAAATTCCAAATTACCATGGCTGCCTCCTCTAAGACAGGAACCTTGACCTTCCATGGTGGGCTTGATTGGCAGGCTCTTGCTGCACCCTGACTCGATTAACATTTAAATGCCATTTGGTGTGACTATGAGTGGTGCCTTTGGAACAAACAAATCACAACAGAGATGTCTTCCGGCAGAAATGGTACAGCAGACACCCTACTAATTGGACACCTAATTGAAAATCTTTCCTGATCCCTTGGGGGTCAAGGAGAAGTGGGGCAGTAGAGAGGTTAGGAGGCTTGCTTGGTGGAGGGGTCTGGCCGAGTCCTTCCTTTACCCTTGAGTAAAGTTAAGGTCTTTCTCTCCCTCAAGCTTCTCCCTTCTCTAATCCATTCCATATACCATCACCAGCTTAATTTTCCAAAGTCCTTCTTCTATGGAATTCACCCATTGCTTGAAAACCTCCAGTGAGTCATCCCATCCCACAACAAAGTGGCACATTAATAATAGGGACCTTCTACAATATAGTCTCAACTGTACTCTGACAAATTCAGAATGTGGAGTAAGTGGACAGAGGCTTGATTGAAGTCAATAACACTTTCTTTTCAATCCTAACTCAGAAATTCACTGTGTGAATCTGGGCAAATCATTTAATCTCTCTGAGCCTCGATTTCTTTTCTTTAAAATGGGGATAATAATAGTACCTACCTCACAGAGTTGCTTTGAGGATTCAAATAGGGTAATACACATAGAATGCTTTGCAAAATTGTCACTATGTTCCTACATAATTCTTTTCTTCAGTTAGGCTGATCACACTGTTCCCAGGTAAATCTCTACCTCTGCCATCTATACTTATGTACTGTGGGAGGCAGAGAGGAAGGGACACCCATTAAAAGTTAGTCATCTCTGTAGGCAAGAGTCAGAAGCTATATACATGGGGAAATACGAAGGGCATTGGGAAGGCATCTTTTTTATTAGCCTGCCACAGAGCTTTCATTTTCTTCAACAGAATTTTCTTCCTTTAGTTTGAATATGTTCTTCTCAAAGATCCTCTTAACAGGAAGGCCACTCTGGCTTAGAAAGGTTATACAGACAGAAAATAAGTTGTGGAGTTGGAATTTGAACTCAGGTCCTTCTCTCACTCCTGAATTAATTTCACAGGGCTCTAAATCCAAAGTTGCTTTGACTTATGTGGCCACTGATTCCATGTGTTTTTTATTTGTGGCACTTGGTGTTATAAAATAAATGAATGAAAGGAGAGGAAAGGAAAAGAAAAGAAAAAAAGAGAGAATGAGTGAGGGAGAAGGAGGAAAAAAAGAAAGGAAGAGAGAGGATGAAAGAATGAGGAAGGAAGGGAAGGAGGAAGGAAGAATGAAAAAAGAAAGAGAAGGAGATATAAAGTAAACAAGAAAAAAAGAAGGAAGGAAGGAAGAAAAGGAGGAAGGGAAGAAAAAGAAAGGAAAGAGAGAATGAGGGAGGGAAGGAGAAAAGAAGGAAGGAAGAGAAGATAAAAGGAAGGGAAGGAAGAAGGGAGGGAGGGAGAGAGAAGATGAAAGAATGAAGGAGGAAAAAGAAAAGAAGGAAGGAAGATAAAAGGAAGGGAAGGAGGAAGGGAGGGAGGGGAAGAGAAAGGATGAAAGAATGAAGGAGGGAAGGAAGGAAGGAAGAAAGGAAAGAAGGGAGGGAGGAAGGAGACACAGAGAGAGGAAGAAAGCACTGGCTCAGGAATTCAAGAATAAGAGGAGGACCTGGATTCAAATCTTATCTCTGAGATTACTATTTATGTGACCTGGGCAGAGCCTTCCTGGGTCTCAGTTTGTTCATCTAGACTAGATGGTTCCTGAGGTTCTTTCCAGCCCTAATTCTATGAATGATGGGCTGCTGAAATGAGTAATAAGTGTGGCAGAATAGAAGGAAAATCATAATCTTAGAGCTAAAATAATTCTAGCTAATGTTAACATAACACTTTCCAGCAGTCCTTTCAATTCTATGTCTTCTCTGAAAATGGCAATAGAGACCACCAAGTCATCCCACATGATAGCCCTCTCTACCATACATATCCCTAGCTGTTCAGCCAGTTCCTGCTTGAACCCAAGCTAATTTTAGTTATAATTTTCCTCACACAGAAGGAGAAGGTCCTGTGAGAACGGAGACTCACTCCCCATGGGATGCCATTCCTTTTTCATAGCCTGCCTCCAAGACAAAGAAAATGGGTAGAGCTCAATCTGCCCAAGTTGAGTAGGATTCAAAACTCACCTTCCAGGATGTTTTCCTAAATTAACCCCCTTCCAGTGTGATCATTTGAGATGTGCCCTCTAAAACCAAGTCTTCAGTTAATACTATATGCATCAATACCATCCCCCTTCCCTCCTCTGTGTCTAAGTTCTAATTCACCAAATAATTAATCAACAAGCATTTATTAAGTGCCCCCTCTGTGCCTGGCATGGTGCTGATTGCTGGGGAGAGGAATTTGCTAGCATACACATACAGACATCCTGGTAATTTTCAGTCGTGTCCAACTCTTCGTGATCCCATTTGGGGTTTTCTTGGCAGAGATGCTGAAGTGGTTTGTCATGTACTTCTCCAGTTCATTTTTTTTTTTTTTACAGATGAAGAAACTGAGGAAAACAGGATTAAGTGATTTGCCCAGGATCAACTATTAGGAAGTGTCTGGGGTCAAATTTGAACTCAGGTCTTCCTGACTACAGACCCTTTGATCTGTCCACTATGCTACCTAACTGCTCTGATATATATATATATATATATATATATATATATATATATAT
>JAJPUD010001277.1:303744-325199 GCA_023553655.1 Myrmecobius fasciatus
TATATATATATATATATATATGTGTGTGTGTGTGTGTGTGTGTGTGTATGTGTGTGTGTGTATACACATACACACAGACTTAGAGATATGCAGACTCATGGACAAAACATACAAGATCATGTATTGAGAGACAAACAAATACAAACTAAAGGGACTTAAAGCACATATTTATACACACACACAGGCACATACTCAGAAACATAAATGTTTCATCACAAATATACCCATACATATAACCATAAGCTCAGAAATCTACATATATCCATAATAGAAAAAATGCTGAAACTTTAAGTCAAAGGAGCCAAGTACAAATTCTGAGTCTTCTACTTTGCAACCTGGACATAATAGACAGCTGGACTTGAAATTAAGAAGATCTGAATTAAATTCTCGCCTCAAACTCTTACTAGCTTTTTAATACCAGGCTAATTATTTAAACTTTTTGAGCGTCAGTCTCTTTATCTGTAAAGCATTTCCTTCACAATAGCATGGTGAGATCAAATGAAGTAAGGTATATAAAATGCTTGGCAAATCTGGAGCTATATATGTGTCACCATTATTATTACTGGGTAGCTGGGTGGTGCAGTGGATAGAGTGCCAGGCCTAGATTCAGGAAGACTCATCTTGTTGACTTCAAATCTGGACTCAGACACTTAATAGTTGTGTGACCTTGGGCAATTCCTGTAACCCTGCTTGATTCTGTTTCCTAGTGTGTAAAAAAAAAAAAAAAGAAAAGAAAAGAAAAAGAGCTATGGAAGAAAATAGCAAACAGTATCTTTGCTGAGAAAACCCCAAATGGGGTGATAAAGAATAGGACAAGACTGAAAAATGACTAAACAAAAATTATAATTATTGTTATTGTTACTTGTTGAATCTTGGGCAAATCACTTAATTTTGATGAACCTCGATTTTCTCACCTGAAAAATGATAGTTGGATGAGGGAACCTTTAAGGTCTTTTCCAGCTCAAATTCTGGGAATCACAGACACAAACTTACATTCAGAGACTCCTCTATGTACAAACACACAGCCAGGCATACACACAAGCACAAACACATAATTCCACAGATATATACAATTATAACCATACATACCTTAATAAAGAGTAACCCACTGTGTATCCCAGTCGGGGATAGAACTGTCAAAAAAAATCCAAAATGATGCTTTTTTGAAGATATCTCTCTCAGGTAGAATTCTCACTGGGGCCTAAATGTTTTTTTCTTGGCACCCACCACAAACTAAAATTGCAGAAATGATCCAAGTAGCAGAGACAGGCATTTGGCAAACTCCCAAACCCCTATCACAAACTCCATTTGAGAGGAGCAGAGGACAAAGGAGGGCTAGGATCTCTTTTCACGTGCATCTCTCACAGCACAGGTATTTAGCACAGTGCCTGGCTCACTGGAATTATTTTTTCAGTCATTTCAATCATGTCTGATTCTTTGTGACTCCATTTAGGGTTTTCTTCACAAAGATACTGGAGTAGTTTGCCATTGCCTTTTGCGGGTCATATTACAGATTAGGAAACTGAGGCAAACAGGGTGAAGTGGTTTGTCTAGGCTCACATAGCTAGTAGGTGTCTGAGGCTGGATTTTAACTCAAGGAGATGAGATTTCCTGACCCCAAACCCAGCACTTTATCTACTGTACCACCTAGTTGCCCATCCTGGCACATAGTAAATGCTTAATAAATGGTTTTTAATTGATTGTTTTTAGAGGTTCCTCCACCTCATTCCACCCCTATCCCTGAGTCTGTAAATTGCTATTTCTTCTGGATAAGAGATTGTGGGAATGAGGTTCAGAGAAGAGAAAGAGACAGATTTAAGACTTAAAACTAAGCAGTAATACATAGGGTCAACCTCATTTCTACAGATCTCACTAATTTAGGATGGAGGTCATTGCAACATAAGCAGGATGAAGTTAACAAAAGGAACGTGTTTGCTGAGAAAATTATCTTTTAACCTACTTATCAAATGTTTAAGCTTCCATTTGCAGACAAGCTAAAAATTTATTCCATATAAAAGAGTATTATATGTATTATATGCAATGAGAAATGCAGAGTCCTGGGCTTAATGTTGTAAAGAACCACATTCAAATCCTATCTCCTTGCTGAGCTATATGATTCTCAATCAGGAGTGACTTGATTTTTCTGAATAGCAGGCAGTTTCCTAGGTTTTATCTACTAAATCACAAAGGAGTTGCCCACACATTTATGAAATCACAGATACTTTTCTCTTCCTTTGTTCATTCAAATAGCCTTCCTCCTCATTCTGACCTCTCCTTGGCATCATCTGGTCCTGCCGAGGCTCTCTTTCAAGTGGATTTGTTGGGAAATAATTAGAATCACAGAACTGTTCAATCTGAAAGAGTTTGTTTGAGACCAGACCTGACTCAGGCCAGTCCACTTTTTCAGGTTCAGGAGTAGAATGAAATGAGACACTGATAGACCATGTAACGTTTGAGAAAAGAGGGTTTTTTTTTTTTTTAAACAATTGCATGGAAAGGTTATTCAGCAAGGACACAGGATTGGTTTGGGTTGGGCACAATTTCCTTGACCCTTAATTTGCCAGTGGTCAAAAGATGTGTCAAGTTTGAGAAACTCAAATTCCCAGTAGTCTAGAATTATATACTTAAGAACTGAGGAAGAAGTCACATATAGTTCAAACTTTAGTTCACTGGACAAATTAAGTCATGAGGATAGTTTTATGGCCTTTTAAGGGGAAAATTAACCTAGGTTACATGGAGGAGATATTGCTTCCATGACAACATCTAAATTTTTAATTTTACACATTGGGATATTGAGGCCAAAGGATGTTAAATGAAAGCCAATTCTCTGACTTCCCTAGCACGGAACATTTTTTTCCCTAAAAAATTCACATCATTAAATGCATGCCTTTCCTTTCCCAGTGGGATTCACACTATACTTTGATTTTTAACCTTAGGGCACTGGAACTCTCTAAACCTGACCCTTCTATAAAACTCTAATTCATATATATATATCCAATTGGTCACCAATTCTTACTGAATTTTCTTTTATTATATTTCTTCCAATCTTTCCATAGAGCCAAGACAGTCTACTCATAGTCACTGAATGTGATCTTCACCTTTCCACCTTTACTTATCCCATTCTCCAATTTAATATGCTTTTCTTCCCTTTTCCATATGGTAGCTGACATTTGTATAGCACTTCAAGGCTTGCAAAGCTCTTTACCAATGACTGCCTCATTTGATCCTCATGACAACCCTGGTAGATAGGTGCTATTTATCTCCATTTTATAGATGAAAAAAATGAGGCAGACAGGTTAAATGACTTGCCTAAGGTCACAATCTAGTAAGTGACAAATCTGAATTCAGGTCTTCTTGATTCTAGTTTCACCTAGAGGAAGGTTGATTGAATATTATATTTAATAGTGGGGGGGAGGAAGGATGGCACTTTAAAAATATTGACTAACAAAATTTTCTCTCTCACCTTCATTGAAAAATTAAATAAAACTAAAATGCTTACAACAAAAATAGTCAAGCAAAACAAATTCCCACATCAACCATGACCAAAAACTGCTCATTTCATTCTTCATTTTTAATCTAGGTGGGCAGCATTTTCATCACCAATTCTCTAGAATCATGGCTGATAGTTGCACTGATCAGAGGAGTTCAGTTTTTCAAAGTTGTTTGTGGCACTTTATTGTTAAAAACACACACACACACACAATACTATTAATCCAGTGATACTCATCTAGACAATATACATTCTTCTCAGAGGTGGTGTGATATGATAGGAATATCTGGATTTGGGAGTGAGAACTGGATTGAATGAAATTCAAGTCCCAACATTTGCTGGCTATGTGATTATCTATTGCCTGTTCACATCTCTGAATATCAGGTCTCTCCCCTGTAAAACAGAGATACTACTTGTGTGGTAGCAGAATTATAGAGAAAACATTCTGTGATCCATGAAGCACAATCTAAATGGGAGCTGTTGCTGTGATCTTACTCACTGGGACATTTTCGAGGATGGCAGGAGGTAGTGGGCAATGGCAGCATTTGGTGAAAGCTGCTTTTTTGTCCCTAATCGATGGTGTGGATGGACCTAACTCCTTCTCTTCTGCATGGGAAATCAGTTTCTTGAACTGAGGCTGACAGAGTTGAGGATGAGAACAGAATTGGGAAATATGGATCAGGGAGAGGTTGTAACAGGCCACGTAGATCATAGATGTACTTGAGATCAGTTTTGGAGTTTGGGGTAAGAGAGAAGTCCAGGGAGAGACTAAGGCAGCCAACCAGAGGAGAGGAATAATGGGGGAAAGGAAGGAAGGAAGACTGGTTTCCTTGGAGAGGAGGCAGTATGTACATAATGTGTATAAATGTATATAATAATCATTAGCAGCATTCAGCCGTCTGCTGCTGGTTTGCAAGATAAATTGCATTAATCAACACGATGCCTTCAGAACTTTTGGCGAGTCGTTTGTTATGCTAATTGGGCCACTTAAAGTAAACTGTCAATGCTTCCGGATCTTAGGCTGTTGAGACAATTACAGGCATATGCAAGCCCCTCCCTCCCAACCCCCTCTCCCCCTAGACACTACCTTTCATTTTAAAATATAATATTAATGAATGGAGAGATGCTAATTACCTGGCCAAAAATAAAACCCTGAATGAAGAAGGGGGAGAGAGGAGGGAGAAAGAGAATAGGAAATTCAGAGGGGATGTTAGTCACCTTGAGGGAAGTGAAGGCAAGAAGGTCACAGGAAAAGGGTGGATGGACATATCTTGGTCTCACACGTTCTTCCCTCATGCTTTCCCAAGTATAGAGTCACTCAAGACAACTTAGTGCCAGATTATCCAGGACCTTGAATGCTAGTCTTAGATGGAAGAGTTGGGGAGGTCAGCTGGGTCCAGTGAGGGGAAAAAACTACTTAGATGGAAGCACTTGAGAAAGGTCTTCAAGTGTTTATCAGGATGTTCCATGGAACAGAAAGTACATACGCTGCCTGACTCCCAGAGGACAGCACCAGGAGGGAAAGGTGGAAGGGGAGAAGATGTGAATTCGGACTTTCCACCAACTGAGCTGGTGGAAAGGGCAGTAGGCTACCTATCATGGCAAACAGCTTTCCCTTCACCAGCAGTTTTCAAGCCAAGGCTGGCTGGCCATTTGTCAGGTAGGTTGCAGCCTGGATTCTTGATCAGGTGCCATTTGGATTAGATGGTTTCTGGAGGTCCCTTTCAATTTAGATTGTGATTGGTTGATTGATAATAACAGGGAGTCATTGATGATTTTTGAAAAGTTGAGTGTCATATATAAAGATTTCCCAGATAATTTTGTGAAGGATGGATTAGAGCAAGGGAAGCTATTGATTGAGCCCCTATGGTAGGCTCAATTTTCTCAAGATCACTAAAGAAATAGGGAAAGGGGGAAAGGAACCCTTAAGTAATTACTCTGGCACTTTCCTCAACACCTTACAAATATTCTCATTTGATCCTCACTACAACCCTGGCAGATCGGCACTATTGTTATTCCCATTTTCCAGTTGAAGAAACTAAGGCAGACAGAAATCAAATGCCTTGCCTTAGGTCACACACCTAGTGGCTATAATTGAACTCAGGTCTTTGTCTTTGGGAAAGGTATAATTTAATTGGAAGGAAAACTGTATCTACCAGTAAAAGGCAGCATTAGAGCAGTTTTTAGGACACATAGTAACAAGTAAATGCTACAGTCTATGCTAAATACTGGCAGACAAGCTCTAGGGAGGATAAATTAAGGGAAGATCAGAAGACTTCCCCGATGTACTTTTGGCTATGATTTCTATGGAAGAAATGAACAGACTGGCAAGGCAAGAGATGCTTCAGGTTGGAAGCATGCTATCAGCAATATTGTGGAGCTAAGGCTGAGTGACTCCTACCTGTATAATAGGAGAAGAGTTTTGCAGAATTCAAACTGGAAAGTATCTTAGAAATCATCTAATATACTAACTAATATACTAACATCCTGTCCCAGGCTGGAACAAGTGATGGTCCTTGAATTTTTCCCGTGCTGGTAAATTCACTGCCTTTTAAAGCAGTCCATTCTGCCATTGGCCATTTATCATTGTTGGAAGCTTCGTATGGTAATCTAAATTTTCTTTCCCATAACTTCTATTCACTAGACCTTATTCTGTATCTAGTACCAAGCAAAAGAAACCTTTTATTTCTTGCCTCTGACTTTCTAAATTCTTGAAATCAGTTATTTATTATCTCTTCCTCAAGCCATCTCTTAATTCTCTAATTTTGTCAGCCAATTTCCAAGTGGCATGGTATCCAGACCCCTTACCAGACCCTAGAGAGTCAGGTGGTTCTTTTTAGCAGCAGCTTTCTTTCTCTACTACTAACTAGCCACGTGACCTTGGGCAACTTCTCTGGGCACCAATACAACTATTTTGTGAAACAAAAAAGTAGATTTAATTCTCATAGTTTTTGTTACACTGATTGCTTAGGCTAAATAGCTATTATACAAGTGTGTGTCATTTGTATTAAGAGGGACCATGTAGGAATGTGAATGGCTCAGTGTAGCCCATCCCCACTGCTCGTAGAAGCTCAGAGGGCTACTGAAACCCTACAGACAGTGATTTGGGGGAATTGGCTTTATTTATTCGACTGCCCATTTTACAACTAGCTATGTGATGTAGACAAGTCACTTCACTTTCCAAGACTGAATCATGGTATCTTACAAACAGAAATGAGTGGCCTGGAAGGCCATCTATGCCAGTCTGACCAGATTCTTCTCTGTAATACCCCGACAAGTAATCCCCTAGCCTCTCCTTAAAGTACCTTAGTAAATTCCTACCTTCCAAGGCAACATCTGGAGCTTTGGGATAATTCTGCTGGTTAAGAAGTCTTTCATTACTCCAAGCTTTAGTTTTCTTCTTTATATTTTCTTTACATCACTCCTAATTCTTTTCCCACTGTGGCCAAACAGAATAAATGTAATATTTCCCTTCTACATGGCATCCACTGAAATACATGAAGACAGCTATCATGCTATATTCTGTCTTCTCTTGTCCAGGACAAATGACCCCAATTCCTTCAACTCATTCTTTTATGGAATGGGTAGGTAGTAGCTCAGTGGATAGATGATCAGGCTGGGAGTCAGGAATGCCCATCTTCCTGAGTTCAAATCCAGCCTCAAACACTTACTGGCTGTGTGTGACCCTGGATATGTCACTTAACCCTTTTTAATCTCCTTTTCCTCAGCTATAAAATGAGTTGGAGAAGGAAATGGAGAAGTATCTCTACCATGAAAACCCCAAATGGAATCACAAAGAATCTGAAACTGAATAACAACAAAGTTCTTTACTATTTTGATTGGTCTCCTGTTGGTATTTCTAGTTTATCACCATCCTTCTTCAAATGGGGTGTTCTGAACTAAGCACAGTACTCCAGTTTAATAAGGTTCCTTTGTTCTGGACACTACACACTTCTTTCAAAGTAGCCTAAGATCACAATTGTTTTGTTTTGTTTTCCTACAAGGTGCTAGGTCTATTGAGGCAGAGATAGTTCATCTATGTTTCTATGATTAATGATTCTTTGATCTTTGATTCTATAACCTATGGTTCTATTGCCTAAGACTCTACAGTATTATCAGAGGGAGGAGCTTACAAGGCCTGGACTCCCCAATTCACAGGATACTAGAGATAGATAAAAGACTTTTAGAAATCATTTAATCCAATCTCTTAATTTTCCAGATAATGAATTTGAAGCTCGGAGAAGAGGGTGGGCAGTGTACCTGAAGTCACTCATATAGAAAGTGTCAAAGCTGAGATTCAAACCCAGGTGTTTTTTGTTTGTTTTTTAATTTCAACTCCTATGCTTGTTCTTTAGAGGATGCTATCTACATATAAGGCCATGCATTTGTGCAGAAGGCACCCAAATTCACATGTCCCATCAGCAGGTGGCATTTGCTGAAGTCACCTCCCTGGTTATTGAAGAGCAAGCCCAGCAGCAACAGCAAGCAGTATCGGCCAACGTCAAACCATTAATCATCTCTTAGCTGGACTTGGGTGCCCCTGTCACTTGTCACTTTGAAATGCATGCAAATCACTCTCTGGCTAGTGTTCACAGCCTGACATTTCCCAAGCTGATGTAGGATCAACCTGGAAATGACAGTCTAGTCTCTCTTTGCATGACACGCAGGGAAAATAGGAGAGATCCCAAAACATAGGCAGTGATCGTAGAATCATTGATTTCAGATACATTGATCACAGAAGCATAGATCAAAGAGCCATAGATTAGAGAGCCCAGATCTATCTATAAGAGAATAATAGATCATAGTCACAGGTTGTAGTAAATAAACACATAAATTATGGTCTCAAAGGTTGCTCAGCTATATATTAAAGAATCATGGATCATAGGCATACAATATATAATCATATAGCATCGATTATGGATCACAGGACACAGATATATAGCTCAGAGAATCATAAATTGTAGATATCAAGTCATAAAGTTTTATATATATACATATTTATAATCATGGGTCATAGAATCATGGATTATAAAATCATGGATTGGGAATCATTGATTTTAGAATCACAAATGGAAGATCTTTGTGATGAGTATCATTGAATCATTGTAATCAGGGCTATAATTCAAGAGCTAAAAACTCCTACTTCCAGACAGATGAATATTTCATCTTCCCAGAAGATATGGTTTCTTTCTGATGATTGGCAGGATACCAGCAAGATCTACCAATAGTGAGCCAGTTCTTCACTATGTCTGGCCATAATCTCTCTTGTTTTAGTACCTATCCCCTTGCTAAGTCCTCGGAACCAAAAAACTTTAATCAGATTATGTCTACTTTAAAACAGATTTGTTCTTTGATCTTTTGTAAATACTGAAAGAAAGCATAAGAAAATACATGACAGTACAGAATATAGAAAAGGACTATTCCATGATATATTTACATAATAGTTTCCTGAGATAAAAGCTAAAGATCAATCCAGTCATCCCTCAACTTTTCCCTTCCTTTCCCATAATGAAGCTTCTTCTTCCTGCCCTCTCTTCCCCCTAAATCTTACCTTCCTACCTAAACTTCTGGCCTGTCTTTCTTAGAGGCAGTGGGTGGCACAGTGGTGAGTATTGGATTTAGAGTCAGGGAGACGAGTCAGAAAATTAGATGCTTTGTGATGCTGGATAGGTCATTTAACCTCTCTCCATCATCTATAAAATAGGGACAATAGTAGCATTTACTTCACCAGGTTGTTGTGAGATCAAATGAGATAATAATATATGTAAAGCACTTTGTGAATCTTAAAGCCTTATATATATGCTAGTTATAATTATCATTATAATTAATCTCTTTTGAACTTTCCCCAGCTGCCACATGTAGTAGTGTGAATAAAAAACAGTAGAATAAAATATAATGGTAGAATAAAAAGTAGTCCCCCAAAAGGATTCTGAACTATAAGCAGTCAAGCTGCTGCAGCAGACTCCAATAGATTAGGGGAGATTGAATGAGCAGAATGTAAAGAAGGAACTGAGGACCAAGGTGGGAATGGGTGTCAAGGACACTACTTTTTCTGCCCTAATAGAAAAACGGTGGAAGACATGTTTAATTTCTGTGCATTTGAGTGACTTATAGGGGTCTAGGGAATGGTGGAAGTAAAGAGAAGGTAAGCCTTTAATTTATCTCAGCTTGAAAGAGTTTTGGAGAACATCTAATCCATCTTCATTTCACAGATGAAGAAATTGAGGTCCAGACAGTTAGATAACTTACCCAAGTTCATATGGTAACAGAGCCAAGACTTATTTCAAACAGGAAGAATTCTTTCCTATTCCCTAACACACTTGTTCATTCTTTCCTCCAAATCTTTACTCACAGCATCCCCCCATTTAAAATTAATCTGTCCCTTTCATCTTCTTTTAAGACTCCTACCATCCTTCAAGGAAGTTCTACTTCCATTAATCTGCCCTTTCTTTGATTTTCTTCAGTGCCTAGAGTCTTAAGTCATACAGAATTGGAGAATAAATTGGAGAGGATCTCAAAGTCACTCCATTCATGTCCAAGAGTTCTCTCTACAACATATTCAATATGATCATACTTCCTTTACTTGAAGACTTCAATAAAGGGAGCCCATTACTTCCTGAGGAAGGCCATTCCAGTTTTGAATAACTAGTTGTTGAGAAGCTCTTTTCTTCAATTGGTTCTCATTTGGTATGATCTCAAGACTCTTTGCCATGCTCATGGTTTCCAGCTTATTAATGTTCTTTTTAAAATGTTGTACCACAATTCAGTCCAATAGTCCAAGGGTGGTCTGACTAGGAAAGAGTGCAAGAAGATCCTGAACTTGCCAGTTCTGTACACCATGCCTCATTTAATGCTGCCTAAGTGTTCACTGGGTTATTGACCATCATATTAAACTATTGACTCACTGAATATAGAGTCAGTAAGCACCCTAGATCTTTTCAGGTGAATTGCTGGTTTTGATACCTAAGAATAATATTTGACTTAATTTATCTTAATAGATGATAACTTATTGGTTTAGCCTGACAATTATGTTTGGATCCTGACTGACTTCCAAGTGGTAGTCATCCTTTTCAGTTTTGTATCATTTGCAAATTTGAGAGGCTTGCCATCAATACCTTTATCTAAAACACTGACAAAAATATTAAACAATAAAAGCTCAGGAAAAGATCTTCAAGGCATTACACTAGAGATTTCCTTCTAAGTTTACATTGAATCACTAATGACCCCTCTTTGGGTTTGAGCATTCAAGCTATTCACAGCTCAAAAGCTATGTAACCATATTATTGTGTTAGCCCACCTTTCTCCTTCTTTGCCACACACAAAAAAAAATGGTATGATAGACTTTACCAAATGATTTTCTAAAAGCTAAGTAAACTTTATCTGTAGCATTTACACAAACCAAAACTCTAATAACAGTGTCAAAAAGAAAAAAAGTCATTCTAGCAAAACTTGTTCTTGATGAAGACATGCTGACTCTTTATGACATTGCTTCATTTTCTAGATGTCTATTCACTATATCTTTAACAAAGTGTTCTGAAATTTTCCAGTAAGTCAAAAAAATGTGTCCACTTAGTGTCTTGTACTAACCTCTCTTTTCCATTGCAAAGATGCTTCTCTTTAGCAGAGAAAACAGAAGAGTTGAGTAACCCTTCCTTCTCTCCATCATGTGTTATCATTATATTTATCCTAAGCAGCAAACCATTTCCTTCTTTGATCCTCTTCTTTTTGCCATCATAGCTTTATTTAAAAATTTTTCATCATTCCCTGAAATTCATTTTGTGGTCTTACAGTATCATACCATACTTTGGTATTCATCTTCTGTTACCTTTCCTTGGCTTGCATTGTCTACAGATATATTTTTTAAAATTTAAGATAATTGATGAGTTCTTTGTACATTTACAGTAATCTCTTTAAACTTCATTTCCCCTCATAAGAATTCTCTTTGAAATTCTAAAAACACATTACTGAAAATTTTCCATCTCTCCCCTGTAAAATTTTAATTCATAGGTGGGATGGTCCTATCTACTGCATTTCTGGCTACTCTCCCAAAATCTAGAAGACTTGTCTGATAATTCTCAGATTAAATTTTCCTCTATCAAAAATTCTAAAATGAAGTGGTGACTTCTCAATCCCTAGCCATAAGGTTTTCATAATTTCTACCCCAACAGTTTATTCTTGCTAATGAGAATCAGATCTCCCATCATTGATTTGAAAGATGAAATTATCATCAAGGCAACTCAGGAAATTATTGGTCACTCTGCTGTGGGCACAAAGAAAAGTTCACCAGATGTCTAAATAATTGAGGTACTCTACCAGTATTGTATTACGCCAGAGTTGTGATCTACTTCCCAAAGTGAAAATTTCTATCCACATGTTCTGTAATAAATAGTCCAATGACAATATTGCTCATGTTTCAGCTTTTTATTATCTTCATCCATTGTCATCCACTATGCTAACTTACTCTCATTCCTGGATTTCATCACATGATTTTACCTACTGCAAAATTAAATCAATCAAAAAGGATTTATTAAGTACTTACTATGTGCCAGGAATTATTCTAATCAACAGGGATATATAGAAGGGTAAAAATAAATACTGCTTCAAAGGAACACACTCTCTGAAGGGGATGACAGCATGTCAACATATACATAAATAATATATACACACATATGTATATACTTATATAAACATATACATATATATCATTTCTTCCTCCTTTGAATGATTGAATCTGTGCAAACTAATCCTATAAGTAATTTTCTCCTTCTTCTTTCCTTTTTAGTATAGATTTGGATTTACAAGACTTTAATACCAGCCTTTGTTAGTTATACTCCATCCCTGGCCAGGAGCTTGTAATTCCAACATTTTAAACCATGGTCCAGAAATCCAAATCTCATTTTCAGATACCTTATTAATCAGTTATTCATTTCCCAATTGACCTTTGCCTTATGATGGCAAAGGTAGATTTCTTTTGATGGACAAAAGTTATTAAAATATCACCTTTACTCTTAAAGTCATCAATCAGTTCCTTGGTCAAGATTTTGCTATCTTTTCTTTTTTTTTCCTTTTGCTGAGGCAATTGGGGTTAAGTGACTTGCCCAGGGTCACACAGCTGGGAAGTATTGTGTCTGAGGCTGGATTTGAACTCAGGTCCTCCTGACTTCAGGGCCAGCACTCTATCCACTCTGCCATCTAGCTGCCCTTTTTGCCATCTAAATGCCCCGTTTTGCTACCTTTCGAAATGGTTTCTGGGTTCTTTCTTGCATTATCATTTCTGTCCACATGAACTGACGAGGTATGGGAGCTGTACAGTTTGCCAAGTCTAGGACGGTTCTCTGTCGTCTCTCGGACAGATGAACTAGGAAGATGACAAGGACTCTCTATTATGACATTATTACTACTATAACAACTCTATTATTACTGTTGTCCAAATAGCTACCTCAGTTTTCCTCATTAGGGAATCACAAACCACCACTTTTTGTCTCTTCTTCCACTGACTATTATTGATCATCTTTCTGACGAGACCTTTGAATTTACATCATCATTCCTTGGAGAACAAGGTGCTCCTTTCTTTTCAAAATGTTCATTTCCCTTCTCTTTGAAAAGAGTTATTAAGTCTTCTTAGTTTCATGAAGTCTGTGTTCTAGGTCTTTGAAGGGTTTGTGATTTGCAGATGAAATCATAAGTTCTTGGAGTATTGAAGTACTGAATAATAATGGTAACTTCTTATATATAAATAATGCTTTATAATTTTCAGTGTTTCCATGTGTATATACTCATTGGATTCTCCCAAGATCCTTTGGAGGGAGACAGGGCAATTATTATTCCCATTTGTAGATGAGGAAAATAAAATTCAGAGAATTGAAATGTTTTGCCCAGCCAAAACCACACAAACCCTGACAAATAATCAGTCAATAAACAAGTAGTTAGGAGGTCTCATGTGCTTATTCAGGGCATATTCTAGGATCGTGGTTATAGCATCACAGCTGTTTAGATACAGCTAGAAAGGACCTTAGAGGCTTTCTAGAGCCTTCTTTTCTGAAGAAGATACTGAGAATGGGAAAAGATTACAAAGAGAAAAAACAAGTAGTCCCTGACCTGAAGGTGCTTACATTCAATTGAGGAAATACCCTATTCATATATTGGTATATGCAAAATATATATAAAGCAAATAAAAAATCATTGGGTGGAGAAGGAATCTAGAAGCTGAAATTAAAGAAGTTTCTTTGGCAGCCAAGTAGAGGAGGGCTTAGAAAAAGAAAAATACTTATAGCAGGGAGGCTGTTAGTCCACAAAAGGTGATAAAGGCTGGAACTAGGGTGAATTTGTGACTGTGTGAATAGAAACTAAGAGACAGATGAGAAAAATGTTGTGAAAATAGAAATGACAAGAAATGCCCCAGCTATAATTATCAAGATTCACCTCCCCTTCTTCTCTCTGAACCCATGAATTGTGATGACTACTAAAATATCCCTTCATACTCAGACGCCTGTGTTTGCTGAACATGGGGTATTTTGGATCAGAATGGGCTAGAACAAAGGGGAGCAAAGGGAAGAAGGGTTGCTGGATCTTTAAGGAGGGGCATGGCTGGTGGCCTAGTGGGGGGGGTGGGGAGAGACCTTTTGGTAGGTCAGTCTTTAGACGTGGATGATAATCTGGGCTGAGGGTCTCCTGGAACCTAGATTGAGTATCTCATTAAATAAAGAGTTTAATTATAATGAAGGCAGTAGTAATGGATGTTCTGTGTTCAATGTCTGGGAAACAACACCTGGAACTAAACTATGGCTAAAGCAACATGCAGTCCCTGAAACAAGCGGCTACTCACACTGCATCTTTCATTGACCTGGATTCTGACAGAATCTAAATTCTTCTTGACCCTTCTCCTATTCCAGTAAAAGCAGAGAGCAAAAACAAATCAACAAAGGAGTATTGGTGACTGTTTTGTAATAACCAAAATAGAGACTGATTCAGAGTAAGAGAGAGACAGAATAAAAGAATGCCAGAAGGATGGGAAGGATACTTATTTTCTAAAATTAAAAAATAAAACCCAAACTCAAAGCCTAGAGATTTAGCAAAAGTCACAGAGTTTATTAGCAGCAGAGATGGGGCTACTAATTATCCAGGCCTCTGGTCATCCAATCCTGGTCTCCTTCTATTAAAGGTAATTCCTTTCACAGAGAGAGACAGGGAGAAAGATAGAAAAGCAGAGGGAGAGCTAGAGACAGTGAAAAGAAAGGAGACAGAAAGAAATCAGTGGCAGTAAGAAAAAAGCTAAGCAGAAAGAGAGATAATGTAAAAGTTAATCAGAGAAAGACCTTCTAGATTGATGCAAACCACTAGCTTAATGAACAACTGTCCTCTCTCTAGACTTGGTATCTATGTGGAGAATGGATCTGTGGATAAAACTAAAGAGAAAAGTTTCTAGGACTTCATTCCCCACAAAACTTGGAGCATTGTTATTTAGGGAAAATAGTAATTAATAAGATAGCTAACATTTCTATAGCATTTGCTATATGCCAATCACTGTGCTAAGCACTTTTCAATTGTTATCTCACTTGATGCTCACAACTCTGGGAAGTAAGCACTATTATTTTCCTCATTTTACAGATGAGGAAACTGAAGAAAACAGAAATTAAGTGTCTTGCCCCAGAATCACACAACTACAAAATATCTGGAACTATGTTTTGAACTAGGGTCTTCTTAACTCCTGGGCAAAGGTTCTTAATCCTTTTTTTGTGCAGTGGATCTCATCCATGTTGAAGCATTACTGTTATGGTATCTCCAAGCCCAGGAGTCCCTGCAGAATCTAGACAACCATTCCAATGTTGAGTCTAGCGGCTTCCCAAACATCCAACCTGTCTCACATCTTTGGTAGACATTCCTGCCCAGTGCCATTCCATCAGATTCCCTAGAAAGCTGTATGCATTGGGAGGGAAGGTGGAAAAAGCTGTAGGAAACTCCATCCAGTAGATTGAATGGAATACTGAAGTTTTACTCCCTAGATTATGAATTCTGAAGCAACAAAATGATGTCTGGTCTCAATATTCTATGAATATTGAGGTGATTTTATTATAATTCCCCTATAGCTTGTATGTAACCATTTGTGTATGTGGGAAGATGATTCTACAACTTGATTCCTTCTTTTTTATATTGACTTTACATCTTATGTCTCATTTTTATATTGATTTTATTTTATGTAACTGTTTTTGCTATTAGATTGGTGGTTTGCATGGTCTACAAGTAGAGAATATTGCACTGATGGAAGTTCTGGTCACAATTAGCAAAACTGATTGACCTATACAGCCCACACTGAATATGGGAAAAGTGGTGAGGAGCTCTATCTGGAACTGGAGTTCTTTGAATTGTCAGGGGCCCACTTAGAGTGATAATTAAGTGTTTATAATGACATGGATTTCAGAGTGTTTAAGTTATCATGGCTGAAAAGGCTCAATGCTGAGCTAGCTACAGGCTAACATATGTAACCTCTGGCATGGAGAGCCTCCTCCCAGGATTCTGACAAGGCATATGCTTCATGGAATTCACAGGAGGAACTAGAAATGAGGCAACCCTAGGTGGGGCTTTCTAAGGAAATAAAGATTAGGATAGGGGTTCAAAATCTTTTTTTTGTCTCTTGGACCTCTTTTCCCTTAGCATTCTGGTGAATCCTTGGATCCATTCTCAGAATGGGTTTTTAAATACATAAAATAAAGGCATATGTTTACAAAGGAAACCAGTCAATTTTTTTAAAAGTTTGTGGTCGGGGGGGGGGGGGGCAGCTAGGTGGTGCAGTGGATAGAGCACTAGCCCTGAAGTCAGGAGGACCTGAGTTCAAATCTGGCCTCAGACACTTAACGTGTCCTAGCTGTGTGACCTTGGGCAAGTCACTTAACCCCAATTGCCTCAGCAAAAAAGAAAAAAAAAAAAAACAAGTTTGTGGTCCAAGTTAAAACCTCTTGCTCTGGTAACCGGCTAGAGAAGAGCAGAGAAGGTGGGTGATCCTTGGCACTGAGTTGGAGTTTCTAGCCCTGGACATTGAGGCTGAGTGTTCTGAGATGAACTAGACAGCTTCAAGGATAGTGGATGGGAGGGAAGCGGGGTATCACCTTAGAGTGAAAAAGCAGCAGAAGCTAAGATCACAGTAGAGATGTCAGTAGCAAAGCATCCTTGGCCCAAGTATTACTCCCCTTTCCATCACTCCTAACTGAAAGCAGAGACTAGGCCTTAGCACCTACAGCACTTGAGCTCTCTGATAACCCTCCTTAGCCAAGCTGGTAGGGGGCCATGGCTACTAATGAGGCGTGCTTGGCCAACCGATCCACGTAGGAGTTCTGTCCCAGTTTCTGCAGATGCAGCTGGGCAGGTAACACACATTTAATTACCATTAATTAAAAAACTGATTTTTCCAAATGGCTTCTTTCCCAGGGAACTTCATGGCCTAACCTTCCTCTAAGGCAACCTCAGAGGACTCTGAGCAGAGGGCACTTCTAGATCAGGTGACAACCTCTGTGGTATTGATGAGGGGTGGCGCTGCCCCCAAATAGCTCTCTGGTCAAATTATCTAAAATTTTATTTTTATGCATTCATTTTTTTTAGTTAAAATTCACTCTCTCTGGGTCCTTTTAAACTTTAAACACATTTAGTTCCTAATAACTTGATGTGAATGCATTATCTATTTACTTCCTTGACGGGAGGAATCTTGGGGCAGAATGACTGGGTATTTTGAGTAGAAGAAAGGATGTTAAATAGACAGAAGTACATAAAAAGGAAAGAGGAAGGTTACTACAGATGAAGTAGGTAACACAGTGGCCAGAGCCATTCAAATCTGGCACGTGATATGTACTAGCTGTGGGACTCTGGACAAGTGATTTAACTTCTGTCCAACTTAATTTCTTCAACTATTAAATGGGTATTATAATAGCATCTACCTCCCAGGGTTGTTATGAAGATCAAATGAAAAAATATTAGTAAAGTACACATTACAGTGCCTGGCACATAGTAAGTGCTTAATAAATTCTTGTTTCTTCCCTTCATCATTTTTTGCCTGGGTCAGCTTTGCTTCCAAGAAATGCTGAAATCTAAGAGAGTGACCCCAAATGTCAGTAAAAAAGCCTTTGTGTGAGTCTTCAGGATAAAATAACAGAAGATATGGAGGGATTTACCTCCTTCTGGGGGTTTTTAAGAAGAGGATTAGGAATCATCACCCCTTGGAATAGATTTAGGGAGCTCTGGCCTAGGGCAAGGTCAGGGAAGGGAAAAGGAGGCAGACTTGCCTGGTGGATGTGATGATTGCAATTTCTACAACTTCTTATTCATAATATCAAATGAGGGGGAAAGCAATTTCAATTAGTTATTGATTAATAAGGTGTTTGTAAGAACTTCTATCCTTGAAGACTCTCTCTTTAATATGCCTGAACATCAGCTTTTTTCTAAAAAAGAAAAACAAAGAACAAAATAAGATGCTTGTCTCTCCCAACCCCTTGGTACTTCTCCTTCTGCACTCTCTTTCCATCCTTGACTCACTCAGCCCCAAAATTTTCCCTACAATACCCACAATCTGTCTATTGGGGAGAGATGCATCTGTTAGACTTCTGAACAAGTTACATTTTAAGGAAATGCTTTCCCTCCCCTCTCAGCATCCCCGAAGTTCCACCTATGTTCCCAGCTCTGTGTTGCATGCCATGGAAGGTATGCTATAAGAGTTCCAGTTCTCAACTAAGTAGGCAAGAGAAACACCAAGTGCACAGCCAAGTAAGACAGTGTATTGTCTGTACAACACTGCTCTGAGAGTTCAGGAAAAGGAGAGATCTGTGGGGGATTGTAGAGTCATGGAAGGCTTCCTGGAAGAAGTCGAATGAAAACAGGGATTGGAACATCGGCCCTCTAACACACAGTCTAGTTCGAGGAGTCAAGAATCACACTCATGAAATATGTGTGAAAATGGCAGAGGACAGATTGCATTTAGACACTAGACTGAAAATGGCAGAGGACAGATTGTGTTTAGACACTAGAGTCTGTGCTTATATGTGGTTCATATTCATAAGTATTATAGGAGACCAGAGAAGGAAAGAATTAATTGTGAAGCAAATGTACTTCAATTCTTTCAAGTCCTTTGATATCATCTTTACTCTTGGCCTTGACTAGAAATCTGAGGACAACTCTCATTCTCTAAATTCTTCCACTGATGATTCCCAGGGTTAATGCTATTCTTCTACTTATTCTCCTCATATCCCTCTCCCCTAGCCCCTCCTCGAAACAAACACATACCCAATATTACCAAAGTTCTACAGCAGAAGTCCAATTAAGCAGTTTCTATATTTGACACAGAAAGTATAAACCGGGGGTGTCTGGAGAAAGTAAAGGAAAAGTGGCCCAGATTTCTCAAGACCAAAGGATTCCAACAGGTCTATAGAATTACTGTCTCTGGCTTCTCTGATAGAAAGATGGTGGCCCTTCTCATTTGTGTACATTCACTGACTGTCTCCGGAATGTCTAACCCAGTCCTAGAAATATGGAAAAGGCAGCAGAAGACAGTGTCTGTCTTCAACAAGTTCACAATTTGCCTGAGAATCCCAGACTCGTATTCATGTAAGGTACCCTTTCTCATCTGGACATTTTATTTATTGAAAGGGGAAGAAAAAGAAATATTTGCATGAGAAAATCAGCCTTTCAAAAGAAAATACTAAGTGGATGATAGAGAAAGCAAGACCTTAGAAAGAAAAGTACTTAGCGAATGGAAAGATGAGTGAAGGTTTTTTGCAGCTCATTTACATGAGGTGGGCTTTAGGATAGATAATTAAGAAAGCTTGATAACTAGTTCTTTTTGATAACACTATAGTAACTAGCCATAATGTATCTGATAGAATTGTGAATTCTGGGAATTTGGGGCTTCTTACCTGACTTAAAAATAAGACACTTGACATCAAAGCAGAAGACCCTGTTTTTAGGTTGGAGTCAGTGAAGCTACAGAAAATGAAAGCCTAACGAAAGAGGCAGCAGCTGGGTAGCACAGTGGGTAGAATACTAGGTCTGGAATCAGAAAGACTCATCTTTCTAAGTTCAAATCCAGCCTCAGACACTTCCTAGATGAGTGATGCTGGGTAAGTCACTTTACCCTGTTTGTCTTAGTTTCCTCATCTGCAAAATGAGCTAGAAAAGGAAATGGCAAACCACTCCATGAGTTTTGCCAAGAAATCTCCAAATTGGGTCACAGATTCGGATTCTACTGAACAACAACTGAATCTACTGCTTCATTTCTTATTCCCTATAAAAATGCCAGGTTCTCTTTCATCCTTAAAAATCTCTCATTCTACTGTTCTATCTCCCTGTTTGCCTCAGCTTCCTCATCTATAAAATGAGCCGGAGAGAAAGGCTTCTGTGGCTGTTACTGGGAACTGATCTGATTGGAGGAATGGAGATTCCTGTGGTATTTAATGGGAAAGAAAAAATAAAGCTACTTTTGCTCTGTGTTGCCATCTATAGCTTGAAAAGTCATAGATTTTGTTTTTTACTGACACCTATGAATTGAGAGGGGGAAGCATCAGAACCCAGTGAGCCAATCTGAATAGTTTTGGGGTCCCAGACTGAGGGGGACTATTTTGCTGAAAGAAGTTGTCAAGAGATCAGATATGAATAGCTTTGCTGATCCCAGAAATAAGGTCTCTATTTTGACTAAAAGAGGTTAATACCACTTCAGCAAGTTAAGAGTACTAGCAGCTAAGCTATAGCTTTGCAAAGAGACTACTATCTATATTCAAAGGGTAGATTAGTGTCTCTCCCAGAAAAGAGGAAAAAGAAGCCTAAAGAATATTTTTATATACTCCAGGTTGTCAGAGTGAACTATTCCTTTAAAAAATGTAGGAGGAGTGGACCAGGAAAAAGGTATTAACAGGAAAAGAAAGAAGGAAAAGAGGTAGCAGAGACTTTGGAGAGTGGGAAAATATTCCATAGGGGAGAAAGAGAAGAAAGACCACTGAATGGGTAAAAAAACAAAAAACCCACAACCATCATATGGTGGAACCTTTTAGTGATAAGACAATTTAGTTAGCTGGTCCTCTACTTACAAACATACAGTCCATACCATGACCTGAGGGTCAGTATTATTGGGTAGAACCTACTAAAAATTACACTGTACTAAATAGTCTTTTAGAGCTCTGGATTATTTCTACACTGTGGCAGTACACTGTAGTAAGGCTTCAGAATTACTGTTAAAAACATTGATTACTCCCAGGAAAAGTGAATACATAACTCTAAGGAGACCCAAGTCTCTTTACTTAGCTTCTTGCTTCCCTCTCCCTATATCTATCCCTGAAGCATCCAACCAGCATCTCCAAATGGCCTATTGATTTTTGTCTGAAGGAAGTCATAAGGGCTGCCTGAAGTGATCCAAGAATGTTGAATGGGGGTGTCACTGGTGCTTTTTACAACACTACCTCATAATCTGCAATGTCATGCAGGAGAGACAGATGGTAGACCTGTGGGTGGGAATTTTGTTTTCAATCAACCAGCATTTACTAAGTACCTACCCTGTGTCCAGACCTTTGCTGGATTATGCTGTGTAGAAAGACAGGAAAATGAGAATTACATAATCAAAGAATGTCGGTTGGGAAGAACCTTAGGGCTATCTAGTCCAGCAGTATCTGAAAAAGAATCATCCCTACAACATACCTGACAAATAGTCATCTAGTCTTTTTTTAAAGACATACAATCAATCTGCTACCTGCTGAGATAACCCATTCCACATTTGGATTCTTCTGGTTGTTGGGAAGCTTTTCGTGACAACAAACCTAAATCTGCCTCTTTGTAGCTTCCATCATTCATGGTTCCCAGTTCTTACCTCTGAGGTTTAAAATGAACAAAGTTGATTTCTTCTCCATATGCTAGCCCTCCACCTAAATGAATACAGGAATCATTGCCTGCCTACACACACACACACACACACACACACACACACACACACACACACACA
>JAJPUD010001277.1:325209-338414 GCA_023553655.1 Myrmecobius fasciatus
CACACACACACACACACACACACACACACACACACACACACACACACCCAAGGTCTCTATATGAGCCTCCTCCATCTTAATTGTACTCTGAATGTCCAGTTCACAAATGACCTTCTTAAGATGTAAAGCCCAGAACTGAACACAATACTCTCCTCCTTCACTCCAGCCTCTTGTGAAAAGGATGTCCTTCTTGCCAAGTCCAGCCCTCTCTTCTTGTGTTCTTGATGATATTCCTTACTGTCTTCTCCATCTGATTGCCACCACCACCACCTCCTTCAACTCAGTACTCTCTGATCTTCAATAATCACTCCCTATATACTGGTTCAAGGCAGCACTAGCTGGTAAAAGTGGATAGAGTTCTGGACCTGAAGTCAGGAAGACTCTTCTGGCCTCAGACACTTCCTAGCTGAGTGACACTGGGTGAGTCACTTCACCCCATTTGCCTCAGTTTCCTCATCTGCAAAATGAGCTAGAAAAAGAAATGGCAAATCACTCTATGAGTTTTACCAAGAAATTCCCAAATAGGGTCACAAAGGGTTGGATTTTACTGAATCTATTGGTTCATTTCCTAATCCATATAAACATGCCAAATTCTCCTTCATCCTTAAAAATCTCTCATTCTACACTACTATCCCTCTCCAGAGATCACCTTACAGCTCTTCCCTTTCTCAAAATCCTAGAAAGTACTGTCCATACTTAACTGCCTCTTCTTCCTCCCTACTCATCCACTTCTCAGCCCTTTTCAGTTCGGGTTCTAACTTCATCAATCACCTGAAATTGGTCTCTTTGAAGTTATTAATGATCCTTTACATACCAAATCTGAGGTCTTTTTTTTTTTCAAGTTTCAACCTTTTTCATTTCTCTGCATCATTTGAAACTGTTGTCCATTCTTTCTTCCTTACTCTTTCCTTTCTGGATTTTTGCAGAAATCAGACCAAACAGAAAACCACACTTTCTGGTCTTGGTCGGTGGGTCTGATAGGTTAGTGTCTTCCCCAACCAAAACAAAAATTACCTTGAACATACTGTGTTTTTGCTTTTATATATATATATATATATATATATATATATATATATATATACACATATATATATATATATATATATATATATATATACACATGTAGTCTCCAATAAAAGAATGTAATCTCGTTAAGAACAGAGGCTATTTTATCTTTGCCTTTGATTCTCTGTACCTAGCCCAGTGTCTGGGAATGGTGCATAGATAAGATTAATCCGGTACCGAGGTGTAGGATACATTGGAGCAGGGAGAAACTGGAAGCAGAGAAACTATTTAGGAGATTATTGCAGTGGTCTAGGAGAACAGGGGTAAGGGCCTGAACTAGAACGAAGGCAAGAAAGTAGGAAGAAGGGAACTAAAGCATAACTGGAGGAGAATGGCCTGGGGGAGGGAGAGGAGGAGGGAAGGGAGGAGTCACAAATGACTGAGGTTTCTAGCCTGGGTGAATTGGAGAAGGGTGGGGCCATCAGCAGAGTTAACAAGCCCTTCCTTTAGCTACACCTGAGCTATTTGGAGGGTTCCAGGATGCTGTTGAAAGGGAGCCCCCAAAGAAAGCCGCTGCTCTGATCAGTCCAGCTGTTTGCCTAGCGGTTACTGACCCATCTGCGTTTCTGGACCAGGCTCGATGGAAGGGGTTTGCTTAGGACCTTCCTGGAGGTAGGGAGCGAAACTGGCAGAGGGGGCGATGAGACAGACTGGTCCTCCGAGGAAGATGGAGCCAATTTGTGGACAACCGCACCTTTCGGCGCCCCTCTCTCCAGGCTCCAGACTCTGGCTTGTCCCGGCCAGTCAGCACTAACCCATTCTGTGAATGCATACGCACATGCTCACGAGCACCAACCTGAAGCCATGTCACCATGTCACGAATACACACATACATACACAACCTGTTCTTTTTCTTTTTGTTTTTCTTTTTTTTTTAATCTGTTCGTTTCAAACACAGGAGAGTCAGCATTCATCTGAGAGAGGGGGCAAGGGATTGGGGGCAGAGACAGTCACTCCGACCCCCACAGGGCTGCCCTCACGGGCATGGACCCACTCAGAGCCAGGCACACAGAGCCGCGTTGCCTGGATCTCAGGCACCAGCCCCAGGCAGAGAGGAGGGAGGGGGAGGGGAAGGGCAGCGAGCAGCGGGGTTCCTCACTCCTCCCAGGCCAAGCTTTCTCCTCTGCTCGGGAGAAGAAAACAAAGCCCGAGCTGGCCGGCCCCTCACAGGGCTTTGGTTGCTCCCGCGCGCCATCTGGTGGCCATTGGGAGCCCTGCAGGCACTTCGCTCCTTTCTGAGTTTTCCATCTGTGTCCTAGGAGAGGGGACGGTAACGCCTGGTCCCGGGCCGGGATCGTCCAGCATCTTGTCATGTAAGCACATGCTCGCATAAAACCACACAGATGCTCAGACGCATATACACAACCCGCAGTGCACAAACTCACGAGCCCACCAACGCACAGAGCCCTGAATACCATACACAAAGCTACAGCAGAGGGGACACAGTTGGGGAGATGCAAGCAAGCACAGACGGGTGGGCGCGCACACTCATTCAAAGGTGCACACAGCTCTCCCCCGGCTCTAGATTCCCCTGATGCGTTCCTCTTCTCTTTCCGCCTATGTGCCTTGCGTCTTAGGCCCGCTAACAAACCTCCTCCTATTCCCACCTTCCCCCACTGTTTCCGCCCACTCCCCGCTAGGGACGCCATGTGGGTTGTTATTCCTGACTGGAAGGTGGGGGCCCGACTTAAATGCTGGAGAGGGGAGAGGGAATAGGGCAGAGGGTCCCGAGGTCTGTGGAGAGGGGCTGGGGGATGAACATTTGCGGGATCCTTTCCCAAATTTCACAGCTTAGTGACCCATCCTTCTAGGATCTCATTTCAGCAAATGCTGCTCCTCCAATTTGGGGGGCTAAGCTGCGAGGGACTCACAAAAGGAAAATACATACAATCCCAGACGTTGCTGGAACAGAATTAGCCCTCCAGAAGTAGAAAGGACCCGAAAGGTTATCTAATCCAACCTCTTCGTTTTAAAGGGCCAAAAATGAGACTGAAGGAGGTTATGTCTTGTCCAAAGTCACATCGGTAGTGATCAGTAGCACTTCCAAGGTGCAGAGCTGGAAATAAGTGTGGTGACTTAAGGAGGATAGTGAAGAAATAACTTGGCTATAAAGGTGGGTTCAAGGTGGGGAGGAGGAGACGGTCAACTTATCTAGACTGGTTGGGGCTAGATTATGGAGGGTCTTGAATGCCAGACTGTTTGGTTTTTATTTTATTTTGTTTTTATTTTGAAGCCTCAAGAAGTGGGGAGAGAAATGAAAGTGGCCTTTTAGAAAGATTAGGTTAATTAATTGTTTCCACACCCACATCGACTCTCCTCCTCCCCAGTCTCCAAAACTTTCTCATCTTTCAAGCCCAGCTCAGTCCTACCTCTTTGAGGAAGTCTTCCCTAAGTATACCAGCTTCCCCCCACTCTCATCCCCCTTCTCTCTGCATTCCTGTTACACTTAGCCAACAGGACCCATTCATCACTCGCTGCTCAGCCTTGCTTGCTAATGGTTTGATGTCTAACAGTCATGTATCCTCAACCAGCCTGGGGCTCCCAGAGGACAGGCATCTTCTGCTCTTGGCTCCCCCACATCAAAGCTCCACACAGGACTGGGTACACCGGAGGGGGCTCAGTAAAACTTAGTGAATCAAATAATGAATTATGAGCATATTATTTTTTATGCTTTTCCTTTCTTTGGCTGGATCCTCAGACCTCATTCGTGCCCCCCAAAGCATTGGGGAAGCAGAGTGAGGAGAGGTTGCTGTAGTCTTTATAGGGCTTCAGGGATGAGGATGCTGCTCGAGGAGCAGGAGGAAGCGGGAGGAGCAGAGAGGTCTAGGTCATCATCCCAGCATGCTTGTTTTCTCCACTTGTAATCCCCAGCCAGAGGCAAAATAGCTATTGTGCTCCCAGGGCCAGGTTGCCAGCAATGAATCCAAGAGGATTCTTAGCCATTGCTAAGGGCAGCCTCAAAGGCTGAGGGAACTAAACAGAGAGGGGTTTCTTCCAAGCTGGAAGCTGTGAGAGATAGTATACGTACATAGAGGGAGGTGTAGATATACATATAGAGAGACTTAAGTGCACATACATATGCATACATATACCTATCTCTTTTCCTTCCCAGTCCTTCAGTTGAAGATGGGATGACATAACATAAGAAACAAGTCTGAAACTCATGTTTCAGAGTAAAAAAAAGAAAGAAAAAGATCCCACCTATCCTTGAAACTAATGCAAGTCCCTGACCTACCTTGCTGCATCTGTTGCTTCCATGACTTGCCCCTGGCTCAGTTCCTTCCCTGTTCTTTCCATCTCAGTTCCTTCTCATTTGACCACATGCTGCCCAAACCCCATAAGGCTTAGGGGCATGGCCCAGACCACTTCTGGGTAGAGCTTCTACCCATTTCTACCCACAGTGCCCATAACTGCTGGCTTAGCTCTCCCCAATATCTCCCTCTGAAATCTGCCTCACTATGATTTCCGCTCATTAGTTTTAGCTTTAACCTCTGGGGCCAAGCTGAACAAGGCTAATTCTTCTTCCATAAGACAACCCTTTAAATATTGCAAGACAGCTATCACATCCCGCCTTAGTTTTCTCCATACTAAATATCCCCAGTTTCTTCAACCATTTCTCAGATGCAGTTTTCCACAGCATCCCCCTCATCCTAGCATTGTTATCCTCAGTACTAACTATAATATACCCAGATATAGCCTGATGTGGAAAGGAATTATTGTGTCTCTTGACTGGATGATTTGTGGCTATTCATGCAGCCTAAGATTGTACCACATGACAGCTAGGTGGTGCAGTGGGTAGAGCCCTGGGCCTGGAGTCAGGAAGACTTATTTTTCTGTGTTCAAATCTGACCTCAGACACTGACTGTAATCCCAGGCAAGTCATTTAACCCTTTTTGCCTCAATTTATTTAACTGTAAAATGAACTACAGAAGGAAATGGCAAACTATTCCAGTACCTTTGATAAGAAAATCCCAAACAGGATCACAAAGTATCATATCTGACTGAACAACAACAGTAACAAAAATTGTATCAGCTTTTTTTTAGCTCTGACATCATAGTTTGCATATTGACTCATACAGAGCTTATGGCCGACTAAAAACCCCATCATCTTTCTCACAAAAATTTCCTGTCAAGCAACATCTCCCTCATCTTCCCGTGGTATGGCCAATATTATTAAACCCAAGTACAGAATTGTATATTTACTCTATTAAATATTATCTTAGGTCAGCCCAGCATGCATGCCTGTCAACATCATTTTGAGTCTTCAGCCTGTCAATCATCATTTTAGTGATGTCCCTTCAGCCTTGTGTCAACCACAGACTTGATAAACATGCTTGGATGTTTTCATCCAAGTCAATGATAAAAATGCTGAACAGGCCCCAGGAGGAAGCAGAGTCCTGTGGTCCTCTACAAGAGACTTCCCTCCAAGTCGGCATTGATATCTTGATCAACATTCTTTGAGTAAGGTTGTTCAGTAAGTTATAAATTCATATGACTGTCATTTTCCAGACCATTCCTCCCAATTTTGGCCAAAAGTATACTGGTGCAGATTTTTTCCTTATTGAAATGTAGATATTCTATATCTAAGCTATTCCATTAATCCACAAAAACTCAGTAGCCCTGTCAAAGAAGGAAATGAGGTTAGTCAGTGAGGCGGCTGAGCCCCCATGCAGCCCAGTGGTGCATCACTGAAGAGTGTAGTGATGCAAAAAGAGTCATTTTTAATCTTATTTTTGTTGATATCTTTTGTTTTCCTATCCCTTGCACTTCCAAATATACCCCTCTTCCCTCTCCTATCCTTCAAGGTATCCCTTGTCATAAAAATTTCAAAAGGAAGAGAAAAAACTGATCAGCAAAACCAACCAATACCTCAACCATATCTGACAATGTATGTATGTAAAATTCCATGGCCATCATCCCTCTATACCTCTGAGGAAGAAAGAGACAGGTATGGCAAACTTCCTTTAAAGCATCCGCTGGGTGGACTGCGCTTCCTGGAGTCAGGCAGACCTGAGTTCACCTGCTATCCCACGTACTTCCAATATGAAAGGAGGAAGGTGTATCAGAAGCAAGGTTGCTGACCTGGGAGATCTTGCCTTTCCCACCCCTGAGCTTAGGATAACAGACTGTGTCCATCCCAACCTAAGATGGGGTGGGGGGGCTGATAAGATAGGATTGTTTTTTAAAGAAAAGAAAGAAGTACTTGAAGCTACAGAAAATGATACATATGAAGAACTAAATTGATATGTGAATCAGACAATGAATAATCATGTTAGAGAAATGGAAAGAGCCATGTGGTTTGGAATCACCAGGGAAGGCTTCTTGGGGAGGTTGGACATGGGTCTAGATAGATGGGCAGTCTAGGGATAATCGTCGAGGATGGAATAGGACAGGGCAAGTAGCAGAGATGCCCCCAGATGACATGAGATTACTTTTGATGGGATCCAAGAGTCATGAAGGAGTGTGGAAGATAAGGATTGAGGCCAAACTGAAAAAAGACCTGGAATGTCAGTCTTCATAGTCTAGACTTAATCCTGTCAGCATGGAAAAGACCTTCATAAGGGTGGAGAGTGACACATCCAGAGCAGCATTTGGATCCCATTAATCTGACAGTAGCATGTGGAATAGATGAGTGGGAGAGGAATCACAGATAGGAATATTTTAAATTCTGCTGGATAAATCCTGAGGGGCTCCTTGTCCTCTCAATCTGGGACAGTCAGAGACCAGGGAATAAAGCAATGAAAAGTTGACATCTGCTGTCTCTTCTTCCTCCTCCTCCTTGTTCCTTTCTTCCTTTTGGTTCCCTTCCCTTTTCCTTCTTTTTACACTCTCTTCTTCCTTCCTTTCTCCTCCTCCCAAACTTTTATCTTTGTTTACAACCAATATATCTTTATCTGTCTTATAAGGCAGCTAGATGTGGTAGAGGATAAAATATACTGATGATGGGGTTGAGAAGGTGAGTTAAAATCCTGCCTCACTTAGTAGCTGTCATATGGCTTCCTCATCTGTAAAATGGGATAATTACAATAAGCTTTACCTCCTAGTGCTGTTGTAAGGATAAAATGAGATAACATAAAGTGCTTTGGAAACCTTACAAGTGCTATATAAATGCTAGCTACTGTTCTTCTTGTCATCTCAGAGCCCATCCTGAGGGGAAAGGATATATCCATACCAGCATCCACACAAGAAAACCAGGTATACCCATGCATGTGTATATATGCAAATATACACAAGTTCACATTTTGTCGTTACTGTTCAGTCATTTTTCAGATGCACCTGATACTTTATGACTCCTTTTGGGGTTTTCTTGGCAAATATACCAGAGTGGTTTGCTATTTCCTTCTCTAGCTCATTTTACAAATAAGGAAACTGAGGCAAATAGGGAGAAACGACTTACTCAGCATCACATTGCTAGTGAGTTTTTGAGACCAGATTTAAACTCAGGAAGAAGAGTCTTCCTTACTAGAGACCCAGCACTCTATTCACTGTGCCATATAACTGCCCTGAGTACCGACCTACATACAAATCAGAATTTGCCTAGGATTATATGCATTTATACAAAGAAAAATACATGCATGTGCACGCACATGGAAGCAAGAATACATGCCCACACACATCTGTGCTCTGAGCCGTCCTGAAGCCCATATGCTGACCCCAAATCCCAACAGCAGCTCTTATTTGGGGAACAAATGTGCTCTCCCTGAGTGTGCACTGTGGGCATGGCTCAGTTTCAGGGTAAAATTCATCATCATTACCCTAATATCATCTCCAGGCTCGGCAGTGGCAGCCACTAAAGAAAATACCAAGGCTTAATTCGGTGAGCGCGGGAGAGAGAGACAGAAAACGGGAAATATGATTTATGGTGGAAATCAATGCAATCATAATACTTTATGCTTGTAAAATTGGGCTGCTCGCTCCGTGCTCACGGTCGCCTCCATGTGCCTTGCCCATCAAACATGGGCTGTTGGGTGGAGGGTAGAGGTGGGGGGGAATGGAAAAACATGGAGGGGCCCTGGCAGCCAGTCATTGCCCAGCCCCAGCCTCTCTTTTTCAATAGAAAAAGGGTCACTGGCCTGAGTCACAAAGCTCCAGAATAAAGGCAAGTCTTCTCACAAGTGGTACAGATGCTGTGATAGGAGGGTCCTGTCTAGGTCCCTCCTGCTTAAAAATGCCTCTTGTACCCACTCAATCTGAAATTTGGAATTTCAGATAGAATTACAATTAGAGCTTCCTTTTCCATAAGCAGCCTGTTTCTGTATATATCTAGTAAAATGCAGCAATTCACCATGGGAGGGGGAGCACAATTATCCAGCAATACCCATTGGGCTGAAGTGATTGGAAGTTTTCCTCCCAAAATGAAATTGAGAACTCATCTTGGCCCACTCCCTCATTTTACAGACAAGGGAACTGAGGTCCAAGTGAATCACCTTGTCCAAAGTCACACAGGGGTAAGTAGAAGACTTAAACCAAGTCCCCTTTCTTCAAATCGAGTGTTCTTTCTATACTTTCCTAGGCAGTGGAAGCATAGAGGGGGAGAAAGGGGAGAGAAGGTTAGGTAGTAGACTCACTTCCCTTACTTCCTATTTTCTGCCAAGCATTAGCCCTTCACTGATTGCTGTGGGCAAGTCTGAGGATGGGTAGCCCAAGAAACTTCTCTCTGGGAGACTGCACAGTGGAAGATGAACTTAACACCCAAGACAGAGGGAAAAGAGCCTTTCTCGAGCGCAGGCTGCTGAGAAACACAATCCATCAGCCTCTTGGTCTGCCTGTGTTACATCAGATGTCTGCACTCCAGAGAAATGTGATGGAGCCTAGGGCACCTCTGAATCTGTGTAATCACCAGCTGTGTTTTTTATTCCAATCATCATTATTTCCCTCTCCTTAGACCACTCCTAGGCTCATCCCAGAATCAGAGACTATGTGTGTGGGCTCAACGTATCATTAACATTTCTACAGGGCTTACTAGGTGCCAGGCACTGTGCTAAGGGTTTTACAAGTATCTTATTTGATCTTTGCAACCTTACTGGGAGGTAGGTGCTGTTATGATCCCCATTTTACAGATGAGGAAACTGAGGCAAACAGATGCTACAAGACTTGTCCAGGATCTCATGGCTAGTAAATGTCTAAGGCCAGATTAAGGCTAGATTGTGCTTCATATAGTAAATATTATAAAAAGATTGAACTGGAACAGTCAAAGAAAATCCCATGAAGGAAAGGGGAGATCTTAAGTTGGGTCTTGAAACAAGGGGTAAAGGATATAAAGAGACAGAGAGGAGGAAGAGGAGGAGACAAAAAAGAGGAGAAAGAGGAAAGGGAGGAGGAGGAGGAGGAGGATAAAGAGAAAGAGGAGGACAGAGAGAAGGAGGAGGGAGACAAAGAGGAGGACAAAGAGAAGGAGGCAGAGGAGAAAAGCTATTCCAAGTCAGGGTAACACTGTATACAAGAGTATTGCAGTTGGAGTAAATGTCCTCTGTCTCCCACATCTCTCCAATTAGCCTCACTGTGCCCCGTTCCTGCACTCCACTACTGTTCTCTCTTCCCCACTGGATTCCAGGGTCTCCCAGTTTTTCTTTGTATTCTCTTTTCCCTACACACCATTCTCCTGACAAGTGGCTCCCTTGTTACAAGCAGTCATTTTTGAGCCCTGGCACACAGTAAGCACATAATGAATGCTTGTTGACAATCTGCTGATCATCTATGAGGCACAAACTGAAAGGGGGTGGACAGAAACAGAGGGAGAAGGAAGGAAAGAAAAGCGGAAAGTCAGGGAGAATGAGGCACAGACAGGGAAAATAGCGATATGAAGAATGGCAAAGGCAGATGGGGACGCAGACACCAGGGTCAGAGAGACAGTGAGAGCCCTCTGTCACCTCATGGTGGGGAGGGGCTGGGGGTGACAATGCTGGCATTTCCACGGGCACCTCCGGGGCCCAGCGCCCGCCTTGACAAGACCCCAGGAGCTCGATAGACTTTCCAAACCTAATTAGTGCTTAATGGTCTGGAGAGACGGCGCGTCCGTCACCCCAGCCTCCGCTTCCCCGTTAGTCTTCAGATTCTTAATTAACCTTTAAGGAGATGATCTGCTGATGGGCTTCTGAGGAGGCCACATTGATTCCCTGCTGGCACTGCCCCCCCACTTCTCACACACATGCACACACATACCCAGGAACAAACCCTCACATGCACACACAGAGTCTCCCACTCCCACACATCTTCACACTCCCACAGACTCAGAAGGTGATTGATGACAAAATCACACCCAAACACATTCATCCTCTTGCTCACACATGTGATCCACACATACACACACACACACACACACACACACACACACACACCTCTGAACATATACCAAAATGGTCCTCAGTAAAATTATAATTACACACTCCCTTTTTCATGCCCTTCCTCAAATGCCCTGGTCCCCACAGGCCCCCAGTAACCCCTGCTCTCTTCTTTTTCTTTCCATCAAATCCTGCTCTTGGAAGAGGGCCTGATAAATTAATTCATACCGAGGTATTATTCAAGGTGAACCTCTCATTTTATTTACATTTCACCAAGGAATGGCAAAAGAAATGAAGTTCTAATGATGGGATCTGAATAGTAGGTGACAGATCATTAAGAGTAGTATGCTCTTCCTGCCTCAGTTCATGCCATTTAGGCATCTCATTCTTTCGGTGTGTGAGAGTAAGTGAGCCAGCACCCACATATCAGGCTGTAAAGGACATACATGTACACACTCACTCAGGCCGCTTCATCATCAATAACAAATACCTCCCTGAGTTCCCATTATGTGCTTCAGAGTGCTGTGGGCGCTTGAGGGATGAGTAAAACTTCATCACTCGCTTGAAAGAGGGAAGAAAAGCTGTCCATATATAAGTACAGTCCAAACCTCATGGACCAAGGGTAAAATGGGTAGAAGAGACACTGAGCACTGCCTAGGAGAAGGACCACTCTAGGCTGGGACCGTCCAAGAAGGCTTCCGAGAAGAGGTAAAACTTGAACAGAGGCTTGATAAAACTTATTTAGCATTTTAAGTTCGACCACACATTTTACAGATATGGAAGATGAGGCTCTAAGAGTTTGAGTGATTTCCACAATTGTACCCAGCAAGAATCAGAGCCAAGACTTGCTCTTTCTACTGCATTGTGCTACCTCACTAAAGACAACCTCTGGGGGGATATTGAAGGGGCTGGCTTATCTGAAGTGACATTACATGTAGAGGAGTAGCCAGAGATGAATTCAGGCTAAATTGTGGAGAAACTTGAATTTTAGAATAAGGAGTACAAAACAACTGGGATTACTTGTCTTCCCTTTCCTGACTGGTATAAAAATAAATATAATTTTTCATCATAGTTAGCATTGGTGGGGATTGTCACCCACCAGTAACATGGCATGGTGGCTGGCCATTTGCTGAAGCCTGATCTTTGTACTGGATAGATGGGAATGGGAGATAATTAGCCCCAAGGCTTTACCGTCCTGCTTCACTAGATACATTAGATGGAGATCTCTTAGGATGGGATCTGCCCCTTCTGGAGTCCATCAGCTCTGGAAATGGAGAGTTGAAGTGCTAGAAGAATATTTGGGGAAGATGCCCAATGGAAAACTGCAGATGCCAGACAGAAAATCCAGAAGGAAGTCAAAACTGGTGATAAATATGGGGAGGGCATCTATGTTGAAGTGAGAATTGAAAATTTGAATGGGAGAGATCAGCAAGGAAGAGAAATTGTTAGGGCAGCAGGAAAGAGAAGGGGAAGAAGAATGATATAGGAGAGAAGAAGAGAGGAAAGAAAGAGAGAGAAATATAGAAAGAGGAAGGGAGGGAGAGAGAAGAGGAAAGAGGTAGAAAAAGGGGGAGAGGGAAAGGCAGAAGATAATGGAAAATAGACTCTTGGAGAATATCCATATTTATAGATAAGTGATGTGCTAGATTTGAAGTCACAAGATTTGGATTCAACCCTTTGTACATGTGTGAGCCTGGGCAAGTCATTTATTACTCCTCTGAACCTTAATTTCCTTGTCTGAAACTGGGTGTACTAGATGACCCCAGGTCTAAATGTATGATTTGATGATCCTAGGAATGAGGAAGGGAACCAGGAACTATTGAAAGAAATAGAAAAAAGCAATCAAAGTGGAAGGAGAAGAATGAGAGGAGCTCAATTTTGGGGAAATTAGAGAAGGGGAGAGTTTCAGGCAGTTAACAGTCACAGAAGTAAACATATTCAAACATCCATACCCTAGCACAGCTATCCATGCTTCCACAGGCACACAGTCACCGAACAGTCACACTCATGCACACATGGATTCACAAATACACATACACACAAACACAAGAACAGATCTTGCGAGGGGCAGGGCCTGATGTGTTCCACACGGAATAGCCTGTGATCGATGCTTATTAATGAAGGTGCCACGAAGATGGTTAATTGATGGTGGTGCACAGGCTGTTGTCTGGAATTTAACCTGATTCATCATTTAGCCTGTTGGAAGCTGGAGAGCTGTGTTAATTAATGGCAGGAAAACAGACTTGGACAGGGTGGCAGCAGCAGCACCAGCTTAGATTATTAGGATGAGAGAGTAGACAAGGTGGAGAAAGAGGAGAGGGAGAGGGAATGAGAAAGAAAGAGGGGGGGAGAGAAACAGAGAGAGAAAGAGACAGATAAGAGGAAGGAGTAAGAGGCAAAGAGAGACAGAGAAGAGGGAGTAAAAGACAAAGAGACAGAGACAGACAGAGAAGAGGGAATAAGAGACAAAGAGACAGACAGACAGACAGACAGAGGAAGAGTGAGAGATAGAGAGAGAGAGAGGAGGGAGTGAGAGACAGAAAGGCAGAGAGGAGGGAGGGAGGGAGAAAGAGAGAGAGACAGACAGACAGAGGAGGGAGGGAGAGACAGACAGAGAAGAGGGAGTAAGAGACAGAGAAGAGGGAGTAAGAGACAAAGAGAGATAGAGACAGACAGAGGAAGAGTGAGAGACAGCGAGAGAGAGAGGCGGGAATGAGACAGACAGAGACAGACAGAGGGGGGAGGGAGGGAGACAGACAGACAGACAGAGAGGAGGGAATAAGATACAAAGAGAGAGACAGAGAGGAAGAGGGAGAGAGAGAGAGAGAGAGAGAGAGAGAGAGAGAGAGAGAGAGAGAG
>JAJPUD010001277.1:338424-463071 GCA_023553655.1 Myrmecobius fasciatus
GAGAGAGAGAGAGAGAGAGAGAGAGAGAGAGAGAGAGAGAGAGAGAGAGAGAGAAAGAGAAAGAGAGGAGGGAATGAGAGACAGAGAGAGAGAGAGAGTTGAGTAAAAGACAAAGACAGGAAGACAGAGGGAGAGGCAGAGGGACTATGATTAAATCTAAAAGCAACCAGAGAACAAATAAATGGGATGAGGACAGTGCTGGTGCCTTTTCTGAGATGATTCTGGCTGGCGCTTAACTGTCACAGTCAGAATGGACCAAATCAAGCAGACTAAGAACGATTTTCTCATAGGTTTGCCATTTCATTATTGGAGTTGGCCTCTCCTAAGCATTTACCACATTCTAGCTTCTATTGTAGACATTTGTGTACCTGTCTTACTGCCCTCCCCATTCGAATGTAATAATAGATAACATTTATCTAGTGATTTAAGGTTTATTCTCTCTCTCTCTCTCTCTCTCTCTCTCTCTCTCTCTCTCTCTCTCTCTTTCTCTCCCCATATATATATAATCTCATTTATGCTTCCAGTAACCCAGTGTGGGAAAAGTACTATTATCATTATCCCCATTTTACAGATGAGGAAAATGAAGGCCAAGAGAAGTTAAGGTACTTACTCAGAGACCCACAGCTAAATAAGTATCTGAGCCAGCATTCAAACTAATTCAGGTCCTCCTTATTCCATCAGGCATTCTGTATACAGGATCCATGTAGTATCCCCCATGCCACCTTCCTGAGGCAGGGACTGTGTCATATTCTTTCCTTGCCTCTCCTAGTTCTAGAGGGAGCATGGTAGTGAGAAAAGAGCCCAGGTTTTGGAATCAGGGACCTAACTTTGAAAGCTGGTGTTCCATTAACTCTTGCCTTCCAGGGTCATGGTAAGGAAATGAAAATCACTGTGTAACTCCCCAAATACTAGAGAAATGTGAACAGTTTTAGCAAACTGAAGCAATAGACTTGCGGGACCCCAGAAGCAGGTATGGCAGTAGGAGGAAGGGAGTCTATGATCCCTTTCCCAAGGGACCTGAGGCAACAGTGTTCTAAGCCCCCAAGGACATGTCTGTCCAGTCACCTCAGGGCCCAGTCATGAGCCAGGATTCAAATGCAGGCACCCTGTATTTGATTCCAAACCTTCCTCTGTTTCCCCCATGAGGATCAGCCCGGAAAACTGGGGAAGTTTAGCCTAGAAAAGAGATGGAGGATTCAGTTGCTGCCTTCAAAATATTTGAGGGGCTGTCATGAAGAAGAAGGATTGGCTACATTCTTTAGACATAGTTGCTTAAAGCAGAAGTAGCAAATAGTTGGGTAGGTATCACAGGAAGGAAGTCTGTGGTTCAGCTAAAAAAGGAATTCCCGACAATTAGCACCATTAAACAATAGAGTGAATTGCTTCGTGAAGTGATGAGCTCCCTGCCATGGAGATATTCAAGCAGGGATGCGATGACTTCTCATGGGAATGTTTCAGAAAAGTATCTTGCATTGGTTGGGAGTTGGACTAACAATAACTCATATTTAGAGAGTGCTGAGGCTCATTTCAATTGAGCAAACCTTTATCAAGTGACAAGGCAATAGAAGAGGTCTACAAAGTACATTCCTCACGATAATACTGTGAGTAGGCAAATGCTGACATTATAATCTGGTTTTACACATGGGGAAATAAGCTAATAGGAAATAAGGAATAGGAAAATAAGGAAATAAGGGCTAAATATCTTAGCCAAAGTCACAGACCTACTAAGAAGTAGAGGTGTAATTCGAACTCAGAATTCCAGACTCAAAATCCAGCTATGCACTGTCTCCTCTGTGTAGAAGCCCTTAAGGTTCCTTCTCTTCATTCTAGTTTTCTTACTTGTCTGATATTTGTTCTTACTGTTGTAGTAATGGCAGAAAGTCGTCAGTACCCAGTAAATACATGCTGAATTCAACTAAATTTATGTGTTTTAATAGTGACCATGTGGAGATAATGTCTTTTCTCTTTACAAGCTATTGAAAGAGAGTGATTTAGACATTAATGATTTTAGATCAGGTGGAAAGGGAGAACACAGCCTACACAAGAGAATGAAAGGTGTTTGGGGATATTTAGGGACTTTCAAAATTCCTCAATCTTTTTTTTGTGCCCCCCCCAGATTCCTAACGCCATTGTTCAGTCATGCCCATCTCTTCATGACCCCCTTTGGGGTTCTCTTGGCAGAGACACTGGAGCGGTTTTGCCATTTCCTTCTCCTATTCCTTTTACAGATAAGGAAACTGAGGCAAACAGGATTAAGTGAGTTGCCCAGGATCAAGCTGCTAGGAAGTGTCTGAGGCCACATGTGAATTCAGGAAAATGAATCTTGACGTCACCCGTCTGCCCTCCTAAAGCAGATTTCTTTCCTTTTCTCTCTTTCCCCTTAACTGGTTAGAACTATATCTCTTTTTCCCTTTAATTCAGACAAGGCAAGATCGGAATTTTTCAAATGGAATTTTGCTAGGAAATCAAGAAAGAAAAAAAAAAAAAAACAATACAACATTAAAATGCTCCCCAGGAGTTGGTGATATGGGCAGCAAGTATTGGAAGTCAGCTGCTCACTCAGCTCTTCTGGCTTCAAGTCTCCAGGACTCTAACCACTGCCCCGATTTACCAATATTTCACAGCAGTGTACAAGTTTATTAACAATAATTTGCAAATGCCCCAAAGACAGGGCTGGGACAGAAGATCAGAGAAATCTGAGTTTGGACCCTTTCCTGAGAACTGAAATCAGAACTGAGCACTGTCTCACAAGTGCTTGTGGAAGTCTGTGGGAAAATTGGTTAGACTGGCCCAGGTATGATTTACATACAATTTATCGTAGGGCGGAGCACTCAATTCAGAGTAATAATTTACTCAATCACCCCCTAGTGGTTTGAACAAGTCACTGCAGCTTCCCAAAGAGTGCTTTGAGACTAGGGGAGCTCTGGTAGTAAAACAAACTGCAGCTGGGAGTGCTAGTGCTAACTCTTACATGCATCCCGAGAAGACAAAGAAAAAATTCCAGATTCTGGCTTTGGATTTTGGGTAGGATTTGTACCCAACTGCCGGGAGGGATAGAAATGTGATTTCAATAAAAACAATTACAAATCTCACGTTGCATAGTCCTTTTTGGAAAGCCCACTTCCATCTATTTTTTTTTATTGTAACCAGACAAGAGTCCCTGAGGGAGGCAAGGCAGGTTTTATTCCCATTTGACACATACTGACAATATGAGCCTGGGAGTGTTCTTTAACCTCTCCATAATCTGGAGACAACACTGCAAGATTCACAGTTACAGTAGAGGCAGAAGGTTTCAGGGGAGAAGACCTCCTTTAGGAGAGGATGTCCTCCCCTGGGAGTTCCTTATTCTCATGAAATCATAGCTTTAATTTCGTCCCTTGGTAAACAAAGAAACTGAGGCTCATTGATGCTAATTGATTTGCCCAAACACCTCCTAGTTAGATTCAGTCCCAGGTCTCCTGACTCCAATATTCAAATCAATTAGTTGGGGAAGGCAGAGGAAGAGGGAAGAGGAATTCCAGTTTCCCTCCAATCCCTTCCCCAAGAGGATGGGAACCCCCCCCCCATTGGTTGCATGGTCTAATTAATGTGCTGAGATGGGGGTTGGTTTCTCAGAGAAGCAGCTTAATTAAAATCTTGTAGAATCATCCCCATAATTACTATTGTAGCAAATTATTCATTAGGGGGATTGTTATAATAGATATGGGACAGAGACAGAACAAGAGACAGACAGACTAGCCACCCTGTGGGCCTCCACCAAATGCTGCAAAAACTCAGCTAACCAAGAGCACTGGGGTGGCCGATCCTCAAGTCCAAGAAGAAGGAAAATGTAGGCAGAAAGAATAGGGGGAAAAGAATAGAGCTTGTACCCATTTTACAGATTTTTTCAATTTAACAAACATGTATTGAGCCATCCATCTATTCAATGACCAAGTTCTAGCAATCCACATTCTTGAACTGGAGACTTAAGTGGTATTAGATCTGAAAGGGATCTTCAAAGTCTTCTCGTTCAAACCATTTATGTTACGGGTGAGAAAACAAGCCCAAGGCAGTAAAGTAACTTGGCCAAGATATTACAGCTAAGTGGAAGAGTTGGAGTTGAGTCCAGACTTCATGATTCAGTATTTTTCTAGCCAACCACTCTGCCTTCATCTATCCTTTCCCACTGTGACCACCCTAGAACAGGCGGGAATTTCACACCTCATTTATTACAATAGCTAATTTCCTCTGCCTCCCTGTTCATCCCTACTCCTTTAATCTACCAACACATCAACCCCAAGTTAATCTTCCTAAAGAACTAGTTTCTAAAAAAGAAGAAGAAGAACTAGTTTCAGTATGTTATTTCCCTCCTCAAGATTTATCCATGGCTCCCTACTGCCTATAGGACAAAGCATAGGACTCAAGACCCTCTAACCTCAAATCTGTGATGGTAAATCCCAGGTGGAAAGGAGAACATCCAAGCTACCCCCTACACTCTATTTCCTCAGTGTCAGCCCCAGCTCTGACAACTGTTTCTGATCTCCTTGGGTCTCCTTCCCATCCTGGCCTATTTATGGATGTTTCTTTCTCCTTAGTTTAGCCAAGACAAGATGAGATTGGAATTAACCAAATTGAGATTGGAATTATCCAAATCAAACTTAACAGGAAACTAAGGAGAAAACAAAATAAAAGTCTAGTGTTTAGAAGAAAGACTTTGTAGGAAGAAGGGGCTCCTCTGTTTATTTCCCTTGATTTGAGACTGTATCCTCCCTTATCCTTCTGGAAATCTTAATCTACCATACCTGGAAATCTTATCTATACCCCAGTCTGTTCCTTTCTTTCCCTTCTATTTGCCTAGTTGTCAAGGATGCTCTACCTTCTTTGGTGAAGCTTCCCTTTTCTACCTAAAGTTCTGACCATAGGTGCCTGGGGACCAGGGATCAGTTTCCCCAGAATCTATCTGTATTGCCTCAACTCCTTCCAGGGGGTCAAAAAAGTCTGCTTCCTTTATTTTTGAAATCTCTCACATGCTTTCTGTTGAATGTCTCTTGGAACAAAATCCTGTTCTTCATTTGACAAGCAAAATTAAGTGACAGACCCTGAATTCAATAGCTAACTATATTTTTCCTTGTTACCACTTATTAGCTATGAGTCCTTGGATGATTGACTGCTGTCTGCCTCAGTTTTCTCATTGGTAAAATGAGCACTTACCTGCCAGGATTGATGTGAGAATCAATGACATGATATTAAAAAGAATTTTGCAAACCTTCAAGCACTATGTAAATGCAAGTATCATTATCATTATTGTTGCCAGTTCTACCCATTTGCCTTGGTCCTTTTTAATGATTTATTCAGATGCCTCCTCCCAGCTTAGTGGCTTTCTCAGAATACTTTGCTGAAGTTTTCATATAGGTCAGAGATTTAAGACTAAAAAGAACCATAGAGGACATGAAGTCTATCTACCCTCTGAATTTTACAGATGAAAAACTTGTGTCTAGAGAAAGTGAATGATTCACAGAATGTCACACAGCCTGTAAGTATTTGAGGCAAAATTGGAACTCAAGTCTCCCTGACTCTGAGCCTAGCGTTCTGGCCACTGTCCCATTAATAATAGTTCTATTACCATCAGTTCAGGTCATAACCCACTCATATCTTCTTGTCTTGGACAAACTATGCCCATGTCTTTACATACTTGGGGACACTCAAGATGTTGGGAAACTTCATTTGAGTTTCTGGTCAAGGTGTGAATACCAACAGCATGATACAGTAGAAAGAGCATTTATTCTGGAGTCAGAGGCCCCAGTTCCAATTCTGCTCCTTTTGCCAACTCTGAGTGAGTCATATAATCCCACTGAGCTTCCTCAGTATCTTTTACAGTGTAAAATGACAGGGATTGCATTAGGTGCCTCCGAGGTCCCTTCCACCTCTACAATCTATGAAGTTTTGATCGATTGTTCCTCATTCTGACTACATGAAAAACCTTAGAATTTGCACATGGGATTCAATAATACTACTCTACCATCAAATTCTCTCTGAAAATCCATGGGAACCAGAGCAGTGAGGAGAAAGAGAAAAGAAAGGATTAAGTCTTAACCAGTTTGAGGAAATGGGGAGCCTCTGGGTCTTTCCACCTTGTTTTCCCTATTCACCATCACCCACTCCTTGGAAGTGGTACAAGTGGGTAGATGGGGAAGGAGGAATACAGCATATGTATTAATAGAGTTAAAGAAAGGAGAGAAGGAAGAAGAAAAGGAAAGATGAAGGAAGAATGGAAAGGAGAAAGAGAAGAAGAAAAAGTGGGATGGAAAGAAAAAAAATAAAGGAGAAAGGAAAATAAAAAAGAAGGGAGGAAACAAAAGAGGGAAGAAAGGGAAGGAGGATGGGAGGTAGAAATGAAAGAAAGAAATGGGAGAATGAATGGGAAGGAAGGAGAAAAGAAAAAAGGAAAAGAGGGGTGGAGAGAAAGGAATAGGAAAAAAGGAGAGAGGAAGAGAAAAAGGAAGAAGGGAGAAAAGGAAAGAGGGAAGAAAAAAGGGAAGGTGAGAAGAATCAGAGGGAAGAAGAAAGAATGGGGGTGAGAGACAAAGGAAAAATGGAAGAGAGAGCAAGGGAGGATAGGAGAATAGGAGGAAGGGAGGGAAAAAAAGATGAGAGGGAGGGAGGGAGGAAGGAAGAGAGTATTGGAGGGAGGAAGAATAGGAAAAAGGGAGGGAGAATGAATGGGGGAAGGAGGGAAGGATAGGAGAAAGGGGAAAAGGATGGAAGGAAGGAAGAGAAGGATGAGAAGGGACAGAGGAAAGGAGAAAGGAAGGGAAGGAGAGAGAAGGTGGAGCAAAGAGAAACAAGGAGGAAGAGAAAATAAAGAAGACAAAAGGAGAGAAAATGGGAGAGCTGAGGGAGAAAGATAGAAGGGAGGAGGTGGAGCCAGAAGCCCAAATGAATAGATGTGCTGAATGCCTGCACAAACTCAGGCCCCTGGATGAATACTGGTTGCCATGGGCAACCTGTTGCATCATCACAGAGCTTTCCTTTGGAAATGCTAGAAGGTGGATGTGCAACACTATTCAGAGGCTTCTGTTGTTTGCAAAGGGGAGGAGGAATGAGGGCACAGAGCCTCACAAAACCTGTGGCAGCCCAATGCACTGGGGGGGGGAAACACCCCCCAAACAAACAAAAAAAACCCATCAAAACAATGGACTCTAAGGCAAAGGACCCTAAGCTCCCCAAATCTGTGTGACCCCGAGCGTCGGCCAGCTGCAAGAGGAGGGGTTTGGACTAAATGACCTGTGAGAGCCCTCCCAGCTCAAGCTCCAGGATGCCTTATTCCCGTGGGCATCCACCCTCCCCCCACTCGCAGGAGAGAGCTCAGCATCCGGAGCAACCAGGCAGTCTCCAATAAGTGGCTGCCATGTGACCAGCCCTGTGCTAATGGGGAGGAGGTCCATCCCTCTGACTGCCCAGATGGAGTCAGGAAAACCAGGCTTGCAAGGCTCAGAAAACACAAAAGGTAGAACAGAGTAGTGGGGAGATTAGGGAGCCACACAAGTTGCCATGCTCCACTGCCTGACTTTGGGGTTACTCCAATGAAGTCACTGAGTCTCCCTGAATTTCAATTTCCTTACCTGCCAAATGAGACCAATAATAATGCTACTTACATGAAGGCATTGTTGTGAGGAGCAGATGAGGTAATATGTCTGAAATGGGGGGAAAAGAAGGGAGGAAAAAAGAGAGAGAAACAAATAGGGAGAGAATGGAGAAGACAAAAGGGGAGAAAATGGGAGAGCTGAGGGAAAAAAGATAGAAGAGAGGAGGGGGAGCTGGAAGCCTAAACATTATTACTATTATTATTATTAATTGTGACTGTTCAGTCATTTTCAGTCATATCTGATTCTGTGACCCTATTTGGGGTTTTCTTGGCAAAGATACTAGAATGATTTGCCATTTCCTTCTCCAGCTCATTTTACAAATGAGGAAACTGAGGCAAATGGGGTGAAGAAACTGGTCCAGGATCATACAACTAGTAAGTATCTGAGGCCAGATCCAAACTTGGGAAGATAAATTCTCCTTTCTCCAGGCCCAGGGCTCTATCCACTCATTAATAATCCACTCATTATTAACAGTATAGGATGGCATATGACCATGGCCTGAACAATGTGGTAGCCCCAGTATGCAAGTGCTTTGAAGGAGTCATAGGATTTGTCTTTCAGAGAACTCAGAGAGGGTCTTTTTCCTAGCCACTTAAATATACCCTCAAGTCCCTGTTTGGTAAATCACTATCTGGCCAACTGGTAAATTAAGGATGCAGGTAGGAAAGCTAGAAGGATAGCTAAGTGGTGCAGTGGATAGTGTTGGGCTTTGATTCAAGAAGAACTGAGTTCAAATGTGATCTCAGACACTGCCTAGCAGTGTGACTTGGCAAAGTCACTTAATTCTCACCTTGATCTGTTTCCTTATCTGTAAAATGAGATGGAGAAGAAAATGGCAAACCTATGTCAAGAAAACGCCAAATGGGGTCACAGAGAGTCAGACAGCCAAAAAGACTGAAAAACAACAAAACAGAAGCTGGATCTTTTAGTTGGGACACAGATAAAACAGCATTTAATACAAAAATGCAATCGCTTCACCAAGTATCTGTTGAAAGCTTCTTTGGGGGCTCAGTTCCAGACTAGGATTGGGATTTACAGAGAAGAGGAAGCCTGGTCTCTGTCTTGAAATATTCCCAGTTCAGGTAAGGAAACAAGGCAGATAGAAAACCAGAGTATGAAAGTAAGTAAAGGACTCATGGCCATGGCAGTCATTAGTTCACTCCAGCCCTCAATCTCTTGTGGACATTTAATTTAGTAAATGCTCGTGCCAGGTGTATGTGCCTCATGCTACTGCTGATGCTGTGGAAGATGCAAATGCAGTATAGGCACTGGCCCTGAGCTAAAATAGCCTGGGCTCAAATCCTTGCCATGCTCCTTATTAACCTTGTGGTCATCTCGGGAAAGTTAATCTGTAAAATGGGGAAACAATTCATTTTGTTTTGCCCAAATCCTGCGATTGCTTAAGAATCATTTAATTAGATATTTTACATAAAGAGCTCCATGGAATATTTTGAAAAGGGGTTATGTGAATGAAAGCCACTAATTTCAGCACAGTGATATTTCATTTATGCAACATTATTGGGAAATGCCCTACTCCACATAAGTGAATTTTCTTTTTTTGTATAAGAAAATTTTTCATTTACCTGAAGTTTTTTTTTCCTTTAAGAAACCACTTTTTAAAATTATGTTGACTGGAAATTATATCATAAACTCTATAATATTCTCTCCTGCTCAGGATCAGTATTTGTGAATATCAAATATTGTTTTGTACCACAACACAGCAATGACTTCAAAACCTTTTGAGGTATGTGAGACTACTATGATTTCTTAATTCTTATTTAGTTTGGAAAAGCTTTTCTGTCTTCTCTCTTACTGTCAGAGTGGCAGCTATCAGGTATATCCGAAGCAGCTTCTCTCTTTGTCTTCTCATTTACTCCTCTAATTTGCTATAGTCTTTTTCATCAGGTTATATTAGAATTGTGTGCAGAACAAGAATAAATAGGGTCTGAATAAGGGTCCCAAGTGCATGAGTTTTAACTCAAGGACTTTGCCTTCTCAAAAGCTCTTCAGGCTACTTTCTTGGTTGCCATTTGTATTCTATTAAATAAAATTATCTTATAAGTGACCTCTAAATGAGAGATATCATTGGACTAGGAATTTATGTCCAGTTTATTCTTATTTCCACCCAAACCCAGATAATTCATCTCTCTGGTTGATCTGCTTGAGGAAAAAAAAGTCACCTTTTCTAAATGTCCTTTTACAATGGATCAACCTTATTTCCTTACTTTTAAACATCTCCATTGAGTATTTAATGGGAGCTCCCTTCCCCCTACCCCCATTTTCCAGGACCTGTTGGACCCATACATTAAAAGGTAACGTTTCAAAACTCCTAGACAGGCAGAGCAGAGAGACACGTCTGCCAGCCCAAAAGGCCCCCAGAGAACTTCTGGAATCAGGGGAGCATCTACCACAGACAGAACCCCGCCTCACACAGACAAGAACACTGCCTAGACTGAGTCTGTATATTTAATTAAAACAATACATCTAATTCATTTTTCGTTTGTTTTGTTTTCATAACTATTCAGTCTGTCTTTAGGCATTTCTCCTGAAAGCTTGGGCCACCAGAGCCCAGCCCTACAATTGGCCCACCCAGGCTTTCATCCTAAGACAACAAATGATCTATAAATAGAAGATAATGAGTAATCAAATACGAGGCATGGTGGCTCAGACTATAAATGCTGCAGGGGTTCAGAGGAAGAAGTGATTGGTCCTATGCATTGACTCAAGACCCTCTCTTGGAGGCCAGGTTGGAGGATTAGAATTTTAGGACCCTGGAAATCAGAGTTGGAAGGGACCTTTTAGATGTCCGGTCTGATTTACTCTGTTTTCATAATAAGTAACAAGAATAAAACAAAGGTCCCTGCCTTCAGGAAGTCCCCGGCCCATACCAGCAGGGAGCAGGATAAGCCCACATTCTAGGATCTAAGAATACTGATGAAGCAGCATGCTATATAAATGTTAGCTTTTAAGCCAGCTTGAAAGGAAGGCCATTCGAGATAGAAACAGAATTAGATGGATCAACCAGAGAGGTCTTTCTGGAGGAGGTGGGAATGGTCTGTTTTAATATGCAGCCGATTTTTCAGAAAAGGAGAGATGAGGACCAACAGTGAAGAAGGATGTGAGCATCCTAGACTATGGCAGAGAAAGTCAGAGACAAGAGGGAACAAACTGAGTTGGAGAATGGAGATCAGATCAGCTCTCATTCTCTCGCCTCTCCCTCCGTAGCAGGCCCCCTGCTTGTGCTGAACCATCAAACAGAAAGTTCTGCGGCAGCCAGGATACACACCTTATAAAACAGCCTTATAAATTGAGAATAGAGGTGAAGCGTTAATAGATACTAGGTTCTGATATGTGGGCCTGAACTCAATAAACATTAGGTTACCTTCATGCAGTGGGGGGCAGGAGGAAGACCAGATTTATTAAAAAATCTTATCTGGAGGGTTTGCATTTCAATGGACTGTGGATTTGCATATTTTAACAATAACCTCCCATCATTCTGTCTGATCCATGCTTGGCCGGCTGTACGGATGGCTGTATCTTGAAAAGATGATCGTTGCTTTAATAAACCCTCCATAATTTGAAGGTATAACAATGCCACTTTGTTGGATAAAGGAGAGGATTAAAGGCCCCTTCTTTTTTGCCGGAAATAGAGCCATCCCAGATGGTGAGTAACTTCCTACCTCCTTGCTCTCCTATATTCACCACTTGGAGAAAGGGCAACCATCTTTGTTTCCCACACTCGAACCCTAGCTATGTCTTTGATGGCATCTAAAGTAAGAAATGAAGGGAGAACAGTGAGGAGAGAACCATGGTCTCTGAGACTTATGTATCCATATGGGGGGAGATACAGAGGAAGACCACTTGGTGGAGAATGGCCGTCACTACGTGCTAGGAAGGCAAGCAGATAAAATCATAATAATAGCTAGTGTGTGTGCAATGCTTTAGGATTTTCAGTGTGCTTTACTATATCTCATAAAATAACTGGGGAAGTAGTTATTGTCAGTATCCCATTTCAAAAATAAGGAAAATCAAGCCTATGACTGTGGGTGAATTGGGAAACGAGAACAGATCTCCTTGCCCAGTGATCTTTGAAAGATTGTACAAAAGAGAAAATGAAGAAACAAGACCAGAAAGGGGCAGATCTTTCAGTTTTCAAAAAATAAAAAAGAGAGGGATGTGAGCAGAGAAAATAGTGAGCAAATGTGTTTCTGAAGGGAATATTAGTAACCCTCAAGGAAAGGAAGAAGTGAGCCCAAAGAGCCAACATAGCTCCATCAAAAGCAGGTTATATAGCAGCCTCATTTCATTTCCTTTAGTTAATAAAGTAACTTTGCCTCCCATGTTGGGGAAAAGCAGAAATGGCATCGTCGCTAGAAGATCATTCTAAGCATCAGGAAGGTTTGGGTTCAAGACCTGCCCCTAATGCATTCTGGCTGTGTGACCCTGGACAAATCCCAGCCTCTCAGTATAGGAGCTGCTGAGCAAATGTTAGCCTACATGGGTAGAGGGAATTTCCTCATTTGGGAGTCCCTTGTACCAATGAAATCTCATTGTTTTTAAAAATCAAACAACAACCACCTTAAATTGGAAAAGCAAGAAAATACTAAAAGTGGAGCTTACCTAGATTAATCAAAGTCATGTTCTTCTTGTGAACAAAATTGTGATATGTGGGCTAAACAACAGAATTAATAATAATAGCTACTCTAAATATACATATACATATATTTATATTATTATAACTTTAAGGTTTGCAAAGAGCTTTACAAATATTTTCTCCTCACCATGACCCTTGGAGGAAGGCATTACTAATAACCCCATTTTACAGATGAAAGAACTGAGGCAGACAGAGGTTAAGTGACTGATCAGGATCGCATGGCTAATAAGTATTGAATCTGGATTTGAACAGATTTGTCACTGGTTTATCAAACCTGAAGAGTAGTCATTAGTGATGCTAACAGAGGAAAGCAGACCTGTAATGGAGTGCCCAGGGATCTGTCCCGGTGCTGTGTGATTTCCCTTCGTTATCAGATGACTCGGGCAGAGGCATAGATGGCATTTCTATTTGCAGATGACCAAGCTGAGAAGGACTGTACACTGGAGGACAGTCAGGACTGACAGACCAAAAGAAATAAAATGAATTGTAACAGGGACAGATGCAAAATCCTTCTTTGGGGGTCAGAGAATCAACAAATGCAACGAGGAAGGACGGAAGCATTTATGAAGAGTAGGATCAACGTGCTGTGAGCCAGGCACTTCACCATTATCTCGTATAATCCTTCCTCATCACAAGCCCGGAAAGTATCTGCTATTAGTTTATTGATTTATAGATTTCTGATTTATAGACAATTGTTGTTGTCCATTCTTCACTTGCAAAGGGGACCAGTGATGCGAGGGGTGATCTCTAAACTGGCAAATGACCTGGGTGTAAGCGAGGCAGAATGGCACAAAGCCGCCCGTCTCCCTCTCGCTTCCATCGCAGGCAAAGAGCCTGAGAGACTTGCGGCTGTTTAAGCGTCCGAAGCAGAAAGGAGCTCGGCTCTTGTTCACGCCGATGCTCTGTGCACTACGGCGCCACCTAGCGCCTCTAAGGGGAGAAGCGTGGCTAGACCGCTATTTAAATGAAAAGGATTTAGGGGTGATAGGATGGCAAGCTCCCCGTGAGTTAGTCTGATGCGGCGGCCCTACGAAGCTAATTTGGAATCGGGCTTCTTTAAAAGAAGAAAGGGGAAAACCGCGAAGCCCCAGGATCTGCATCCCACTCACACTACCGGGGAGCGGGGATTCTGCCCAAAGGGAGAAGCTGGTGAGAGGGACTTCCCAGACCAGGGAGTCCCAGTTTGTGAGGAAGCCCTGAATACCTTCTGAGGCAGTGACCTGTAAACCTGCACAAGGGCAAATGAAAGGCTTGCTTGCAGGAGAAATTAAAAGTAGCTCACATTTCTGTGGCGCGTTAGAATTTATCCGGCAATTTCTGTGGGTGATGTTGGTCAGCTCCTCACGCCTTTTTATCTCCTATTTCCAATCTGTTGCCGAAGGTGAGCATGTGAGAAGGGAGGGGACTTGCTTGTGGCCACATGGCTAGTAGCCCTTAGAGACAAGGTAGGAACAAAATCTAATGTCTGGAATCCTAGCCCAGGGCTCGAATCCCATTTATGGTGCTTATTTTGGGGGGATATCAGCTAATCTCCATGGACCTCCCTTTGTCACCTATGACATGAAGTAGCTGGCCTCTGAGGGCCTTTCCCCTGGAGTCGATGATTCTGTAAGCCAAGTGCCCACCACACTGCTGCCTCTGAGGACACAGAGCAAAGGTGGGGCTAATCGTGGAAGGCTTCCTGAAAGAATCAGGCTTCCATGCAGGTAAAGACCAGAGGTGACAAGGGTCTGAAGTGGGTCTGAGGTGAGTGGCAGTCAGCAGCTGCCAACTAATCGTGGAATAGTCCCCAGAAGCAGGGGAGGACAAGGGGAAGGAAAAATGAAAAAGAGGAAGAGAAGGAAAGGAGGAGAGAAGAAGGGAAAGAGGGAAAGAAAAAGAGAAAGGAATCAGTAAAGACTCCCTTCTTTTCCACCAGCCTCTCTCACAGTGGACAGGTGAAGCCTTTTGACTGAATCAATCATCGTATTTATTCTAATTGTATCATAATCGTCCCCAAGGAGCCTGGTTCAAATGAGCTTGACATTATTAAAATTTTAATGCCCAGTTTTCATAGCTGAATGAATATTTAAAGGGTATGTCCTGGCTCAAGTTATGATGATGAAGAAATTAATGGAATGTCTTGTTTAATGCATGGTTATGTGTTGATGCAAAAGTGGTGGAGGGGGGGAGGAGAGGAAGGGTCTGAGCCAAAGAGGCCTGGAAAGCTAGTGTGGGAAGGAGGAGCCTGGGATATCCAATGTCAGGCCATGCTCCTTCCTCCCCACAGGAGTAATCATTGTGGGGGGATAGATCACTCCAAGAGGGGGAGGACTCCTTAGATTGGGAACAAAAACAGCATCAAGGAGCATGTGGAAGCATCCCCAGAGTACAGAATACCAAATAATCATTTAGGAGAGATTTAAACTTTGGAGGCGGAGAATGACCATGGCCTCCCCCAATCTAAAGGGGAGGCCCTTATCTCAGGGCTAACCTCACATGCAGATGTTTTGGTATTTTTTCCTTATTTGCAAGATGACTAATGGGGCAGATTCCCTCCCCCTTCTTAAATAAAAACAACCCTCTTCTCATAGATACTTTAGATCAAACCTGAGAGCATAGAACTCAGGGCATCCTGACCCTTCCTGGAGACTGACTGCAAGCCTAAACTAGGACAAAAGGAATGAACACATTAGGAGTGGGAGACCAGTGAGAGCGAGGGGTCCACAGCCCATAAGAGAAGCAGGAGCAAAAGAGAGGAGAGAAAGAAAAGATCATGTGGAAAGTGAAGGGACAAGGAGCTGTCATGGATGTTAATCAGCTTTGAGAGAAACCATTCACCCATAGGGAATCTTTCAGGAGTTGCCTTGCCAATAGACTGGGGGGGGGAGGGGGAGAAATAAAGGGGTGTTAAACATTTTACAACTGTCTTAAGGATGTTCTGACTCTCTTACAAAAGGTAGGGAAGTAACCAGAAAGGCGGTCATCACAGGAGCAAGGGAATAAACTATTTCTTTGTCTTCATCTCTCCCTCCTCTTTCACCCCTCTTTTCTTCCCCTCTTCTCTTCTCTCTGTCTGTCTCTGTCTCTATGTGTCTCTGTCTGTCTCTCTGTCTCTCTGTCTCCCTCTCTGTTTCTCTCTTTCTCCCCCTTCTCTCTCTCCCTCCCTCCCCCACCCCTCTGTCTCTCTCTGTCGCCCTCTCTCTGTCTCTCTCAATCTCTCTGTGTGTCTGTCTCTCCCTCTCTTTGTCTCCTCCCTCTTCTCTTCCATCTCTTCTCCCTCTCCCTGTCTCTCTCAATCTCTCTGTGTGTCTCTGTCTCTCCCTCTCTTTGTCTCTCTCCTCCCTCTTCCTGTCTCTCTCCTCCTTTTCTCTCTTCCTCTCCCCTTCCCTCTTCTGTCTCTATCTCTGTGTCTCTCTCTTCTCTTTCCTTCTCCTTATTCTCTTCCGTCTGTTCTCTCTCTTTCTTTATCTCTCTCTCTCCCCCCCATCCCTCCGTCCTTCCTTTCCTATCTCTCCTATCTCTTTCCTATTTTTCATTGTATATCCCATTGTCACAATCTTTTCTCTACGTCTCTTTGTCTTTGTATCTCACCTCTCCTTGACTGTCCAAAATAAATTTCACTAAAGGAAGAATAAAGAGGACTGTAAGACTGTGGGTGTTGGGACTGGGACAGAAAAGCAGGAAACTTTCAGACTGAGTGAGAAAATTCTCAATTCAGCACTGAGTCTCATGTACCCTGGCCCACACCGACTGGAGAAATATACCTCGCTGAGCTCTGACACTTCATTTCTGCCGAGAATTGAGAAAGCACTGGGCCGTATTTCATCGCTCCATCTAGCTCGGCGCCCGTCTGACAGCCGCTATGCCTGTGAACGCTCCCCGAACTCCAGCCTAAACGGGACATGAAAAATGGGGCCCTGTTTGCTGTTCTTTACTTTCAGGACCCTGAGGGTGGTATCCAGTAATGGGAGGGGGGGTTAGAGAAGGGCAGTGAAGCTGAGGAAGGAATGCTTTGTGGATTCAATCCAGTTCTATTCATCAGCAAATCTGTTTTGAATACCTTCTCTCTAACTTCACTGTGTGGTGCCAAATGATGGCAATGATAGTTGGCATTTATATAGCATCTCCTATGTGCCAGGCACTGTGCTAAGTGCTTTACAAATATAATTTCATTTGATGTTCACAACAATCCTGAGATGAAGGTGCTGTTATTATCCCCATTTTATAGTTAAAAAAACTAAAATGACATTGTAGGGGCCGTAAGAGGAGGGAAACAGCATTTCTGGAGAGAAAAAAAATTCTGAAAAACTAGGAATAAATAAGTGTTCGCAATTCTCTAATTCTTTAAGTTTCACAAAATATCCTCCTTATGGTAATGCCAGATAAATAAAAGATATTGTTTTAAATTCCTATTTCATGTTACTCTTAGGTATTTGAAGCTTAGATTCAGTTGGGTCTGTTTGTTCAAAACCCAAGACTTTCCACCACATCTCTCTATTTCAGGTGAGAATAGCATCTACCTCAGGTCCCATTCCCTAGAAGTCTTGTCTTCTCTCTTTCCTTTGTCACCTATGACATGAAGTAGCTGGCCTCTGAGGGCCTTTCCCCTGGAGTCGATGATTCTGTAAGCCAAGTGCCCACCACACTGCTGCCTCTGAGGACACAGAGCAAAGGTGGGGCTAATCGTGGAAGGCTTCCTGAAAGAATCAGGCTTCCATGCAGGTAAAGACCAGAAGTGACAAGGGTCTGAAGTGGGTCTGAGGTGAGTGGCAGTCATCGCGCTGACTTAATAAGCCACAGCCTTAACCTGAAACAGTGGGCCCCTTCCACCACCACCACCACCACCATCATCATTATCTTGGTGCCATGGAGATAAAAAGCCTTACTAAGAAATTAAAGGTAGAATGCAAGAAGACCAGGTACAACAGCATTCTCAGTCTTACAAAGGCACTGAGATATTCTGTTTAATCTCATATGGCCCACCCATCCCCCATCTGGGAACTCCTATTCTGCCTCTAAACAGTCTCTGTGGCTGATCTGGTTCTTAACACTCAGCTTTATCACCTCTCTAGCTAGGGCAAACCCTTGGCTCTTAATGGTTAAACTATGCAATTGAAAGAGTATTAAATTTAGTCAAAGATCCCATTTCAAATCTTGGCTCTATAAATTCCTAGTGAGCAAGGTATTTCACCTGGAGAGGTCTCAGTTCCTTCATCTATAAAATGGCATAACAATTGAACTTGTTGCTTCTCAGACTATCAGTTCGGGATATTATTATTGTGCTGATTGTCTATGCTTAAGAAAGAGATAGAGAGGATATTAATGTTGTTATTGTTCAGCCCATTTGAGTTTTACTTGGCAAAGATACTGGAATGATTTGTCATTTCTCTCTCCAATCCTTTTTACAGATGACAAAATTGTGGAAAACAGGGTTAAATGACTTTTGCTCAGAGTTACACAGTTAGTATGTGTCTGAGGTCAGATTTAAACTCAGGTCTTCCTGACTCCTGTCCTGGCTCTCTCTTTACTGCACCACCTAGCAAATTAAATTTAATAGTGTACCTTTGTTTTAAGGGAACTGAATTTTCAAGCATTTGCCAGTACTCCCCTGGGATGGGGCAGTTACTGTTCTCTTCTCCCTTTCTTTGTCAGTTCCATATCTAGTACCACCTCTTGAACTTCCATTTCTAGATATTCTAGCTGTTGGAAAAGGGATATGATGATAATAATGATGGTGGTGATGATGATGATAGCTAGCATTTATATGGTGCTTTAAGGGTTGCAAAGTGCTTTACAAATGTGATCTCATTGTGTCTTCACAACAGCCCTAGGGAAAAAAGGTGATATTAATATTTTCATTTTACAAATGAAGAAACAGGCAGCCAGATGTTAAATGGAAGCAACTTGTCCAGAGTCACACAGCTAGTGATTGAGGCCAGATTCTTCAGGTCCAGCAATCTATAGGGAACATTCTGGATAAAAGTCAGCCAGCCAGTCAACAAACGTTAATTGGCTACTCATGTTCCAAGGGCTGTGCTAAGTCCTAGAGACACACACAAAAAGGTAAAAAAAACACTCCCTGGTATGGAGGAATTCCAATCTAATAGGGGAAATAATGTACAGAAAAGTTTGTATAAACTAGTTACATTCAGGATAAATTGGAAATAACCAAGAGAGGGAAAACACTAGAATTAGGGGGGATTGAGCAGGGTTTCATATAGAAGGTGGATTTTAGCTAAGACTCGAAAGCCAAGGGAAGACAGGAAGTGAAATGAGGAGAATTCCAGGCATGGATGACAGCCAGTGAAAATGCTTGGAGTCAGGAGATGCATTTTCTTGTCTGAGGTTTAACAAAGAGATCTGTTTCACTGACTTGCTGAGTACAGGGTGGGATGAGGCAGGAGCAGAAGAGAGAGAAGGGGAGGGGAGTGTAGATTATAAAAAAGTTAGGGGGAAGGTGGCATGGAGGCAAGTTATGTAGGGTTTTAAACACCAGAGGATTTTATATACAATTCTAGAAATAGTCTGGTGAATTAGCCAATGGACCCCTTTTCAGAATGATGTTTTTAAGTGCATAAAATAAAATATTTTAATGCATAAAAAGTGCCTAAAAATAAAAAAATAGGATTACAAAGAAAATGAATTATATTGAAATTACAATTGTCTTAATGCATAACAAGTGCACAGGCCAAAGCCTAAGAAATCTAGTCCAATCCCCAGTTGTTTGGATGAAGATGAGGAAATGGAAACTGAAATCCAGAAAAATTAAGCCCAAAGTTATCCAGGTTACAGTAATTCAAGATTCAAACTCATGCAGCATGGTATAAATGAGACAACACTGGACTGAGAATCAGAGGACCCAAATTCAAATCTCAGCTCTGCCACTTTGCACTTTTGAGCAAATCATTTAATTTTTCTGACTTCAGATTGGTTGGTTTCTAATGTCCTTTGCAGCTCTAAATGCATAATGATTTGATACTACTATTCCATAGTGGGTACTATTTCTGATACCTTGCCCTTCCTCTCCGTGCAGGAGGAAGCCTGGGACTTAAGAGCTGGGTTTCCTTTGGTCTTCGTACCTCCCCCTTCCATCATCCTGCTCCCAGCTCTCTCCCTCCCTGGAGTCTGAAAATCAGAGAAATCTATGATGAGATGAAAAAGGATACAAGGGGAAACAAGTCTGGAGAGGTTAAATGTTTTGCCCAAAGTCATCCAGTAGTCAAGACAAAGAAAGAAACATTTTTTGACTGCATACACAGTGCTTGTTATGAGAATTCAAAAATAAGCTGAAAGACATTCCCTGCCTTCTAGGACCTTGTACTCTAATGGTAGATAGGCAACACATAAAAAGAAGGAAAGGAGAGAACGTATCAGTCCAGGAGAATGATAGAAAACATCAGGAAAGATAAAAATGGAATCTGGAAAGGAATAAAGACATAGTTGGTCTGGCCTTTTTCCTGTAAAAGGGAAGTAGTGTAGAGGTAGGGGATGTAGAGCCCGAGTGTCACACAGACAAAAAGAAGAGAACCAAAATTTGGCATCCAAATGTTGGGGAGAAAGAAGGATTCAGTACATAAGGAGTTTTCCCACTTTCTACCTATTCCCCTGGTGGGATTTGGGTCTTCCCAGAGTTGGGCACTGAGTTCTGGAATTTGGAAGAGGAGATGGGACACACATAACACATTCATACAAATAAACTACAAAAATGGTTCATATGTAATTCTAGATATAGCCAATGGCTCCCAGACCAAGGCCAGTGCTAAGCAGTAATGGAGATGTAGAAAAGAACTTTGGCCAAGGCAGTGGCCCATGCCTATAATTTCCCTATTGGGAAACTAAGGCTGGAGGGTAGATTTAGTTTAGAAGTGCTGAACTGCATAGGAAAGTCAGAACCAATATAGTGAATTCCTGGAATTGAAAGTGGTAAAGGGACATGTGTAGAGAAGTGTCCTTCAGGTTGTCCAGGGAGAAGTGGACTGTCTCAGGTTCATAATGGAAATAGTCAAAGTTCCCATGGAAGCTGCTATACATCTACCCTGGAAAGATAGGGAGTATCAAGATATGAGAGAGATAAGATAAGATAAGATAAGATGAGATAAGATAAGATAAGATAAGATGATAAGATAAGATGAGATAGGATGAGATAAGATAAGATAGAAGGGAGAATAGATGAATGGATGAATCCTTAGAGAAGGAAGGAAAAAGAAAGAAAGAGGGGGGAAGGCAGGAGAGAGGGAAACAGGAAGAAAGAAAAGAAAGGAAGGAAAGAAGGAAGGAAAGCAGGAAGGAAGGAAGAAAAAAAGGAGGAGATGGAGAAACAAAGAAAGAAACACTAGTTTTGGAGTTAGAGGATCTGAGCCTGAATTCTAGTTCCACTGTTTACCAGCAAACTCAGTGACCCTGTAAGTCACTTGTCTCACCTGTAAAATGAAGGAATTGGACATGATGACTTTTAAGGTCCATTGCAACTTTACATTTTTTGAGTTTGGAAGATCAAAGACTGAGGACATTTGCCAGAGAGACTGGAAGTAGGAGTTGGGGAATCTGGGTGGCTTGGAGGAGGTCCAAGAGACTGGTGGCTTTTGTTTTTATTTTTTTAGAAAGGCACAGAAGAAATGTGGCTTAGCTGAGAGAAAGGAATATCTGTTGTGGGTTTTCCAGGAAAGGAGGGTGAGCTGGGGTGAAGGAGTGACAATGACAAAGCCCAATCAAGACCAGACAGATCAGAAGGTACCTGTCAACCAGGAATCTGTCAGCCAAGGCTTAATGAGGGAGCTGGGAAGGAGGAAACCAGGAATGGCCTGATGTAGCAGACCCCTTGCTCAAACTCTCTCAGCACTCCCTTTTTCCCACCAAGGGCCTGCCCGCCTTGAAGTGCCTCCCAAAGGGCTATGGCAACAAAGACTGAAAGGGGTGCTATACATGAAGCAAAGAAACTTAATCTTTTCTCTTTCTGCATCCTCTCCATGTCTCTCCCTGTAATTGGTGTCTTTCATATCTTTTTGGTTGCTTGGATTCCCACCCACAGCATTTTTCTCTTGGCTCTGCCAAGGGATTATCAAATGGGTACATCACCGGGAATATTAAATCAGTCATTTACTTTTAATCACTTCTATTGTGTGACTTCTTGTTTCACTTCTTTCTCAGTGTGGGACAGCACAGAAACCCAAGGAACACAAAATGGAGACACAGAGGGAGGGAGAAAACGACAGGGAGGCAATTCTTTTTCATTGTGCCTTTATTTTTTTTTCCTGAGCTTGTTTTTAAATGAGAATATATATTTACTGCCTTCAGAGAGCTCCCAGTCACTTTGGGGAAAACAACCCATAAATATACACATGCATATATATACATATACATTAAACAATTAGATACTAATATAAGGCAACGGATGGCCAAAGGCTAGGGTATGTGGTTCAAACAGAAAATTTTACATGACAGAGAAAAAGTGTGAAGTAACAGCTCCAATCTATATAACATTTAATAGTTTACAAAACCTTTCGTTCATGACAATCCTGTAATCTAGATAGATCAAGGGTTATTCCTGCTTTGCAGATGAGAAAAAGAAGCCTCTGAGAGTTTAAATATAAGCTTAGGTTTACACCTCAAACTCAGATCTTCTCACTCTCAAGTCCAGGGCTTTGTCCACTTCACCATGTTCCCTAGAAGGAGCTCCCTAGCTTTGTTTTGCTTAAATCTTATTTTTTTACTTGAGAAGGTACAAAAGGAGGTGGGAAGCAAAAGCATTTATTAGGAAACGGCCATGATTTTTTTTAACAGCATCAAAACAATAACATCAAAAACAAAGATTTTTCAGAGAAATTGGGTCTGGAGTGCTTTGATTGGGGAAGGGTGAAGGAAAGACCCAGGTAAAAAGAAGAATATGACAATCAAATTAACCACACACATAGACTTCAAGGGTTTTTTTTTCTTTTTTTCCTTTCCAAACATATCACCAGATAGTTTATAGTAGCTATCATTTAATATATCATACTATGAGGTTAGTATCACATATCTACCCTTGGCAAAAACTTTCCAAGGGCCAACATGCATCCAATATAGAGCCTGGCCTGGACTCTGTCTCTGGCTACTTTTGGTTTCTCTATCCCAGTTTTCTGTCTGGGTAGGCAACTTGAATATACTCCTGGTCTATGCTTAAGATACTCTTTTACTTCTTGATCTGACTATTACCTAGACTTTGGGCTTTGTCCACTGGTGCCTTAATGGTTCTGCCTCCCTCCAAATTTATTATCTCTCCCTCACCTCCACTCAGTAGGTGACCTAGGATCTTTCCTGAAAATTGCAGCTCTGGGAGAAAGCAGCCAACCAAAGGAAGAGGCCATCGGGATACAGTGTCATACAGGCAGAAAAATTCAGAGAATTCTTCTTTTCCTTCACGACAAAGCTCAAGTACTTCCTTCTGTATACATTCTTTTTTGATCCCTCCATTTCCTGGTACCATCCCTTTTAAACTACCTTGCATTTATTATGTATTTATTCTTTTTTTTATAAGTATATCCTTTGTATACTTATATAGAGATACTCATTTCCCCCAGTATAATGTAAACTTCTTGAAAAGCAGTTAGATTTTTTTTAATGTTTATATTTCCAGTGCTTAACACAGATCCTGGCACACAGTAGGTACTTGTTGAATACTGGATAATTGATTAATTAATTGACTTGCTCTGGGCACTGTTAAATATAAAGATTAATCACATTTAGATTCATTAAAAAGCAGGAACTTACTCTGGGTCATGCCCATTGCCTTAACCAGTATTAAGCCCAGTGTCCCTTGGTCAAATAATTTGATCTTCTTATGAGGTAAGCCCTGCTCCTGCAAAAGTGTTTCCCATATCCTAAAAGTCATACAAAATAATGAATATTTTAACTTGAAGCATTTAGTTCTCCTCCCATGCCAATCTCTGCCCTCTCCCTGTGCCAGCCCTTACCATCCCATACACACCACTATAGCTAAAGTAAGCTATGGAATGGATTTGTTATGGGGAAAGTAGAATTACAATATCTATATTTATAAAGCATAAACATACTCAGGGTGTCAGTGAAAATATCAGCTCAGGGTCCAAATAAATCATTCTAGCTTCTAATCTTGCAAATTCTTTTTTGGATTTTTTATTTGTTTTTCTATTAATTAAAAAATATACAGACATTTTATTTTGAGATTACAGATACTTCACAAACAAGCTCCTTTACAAAATCAATTTAACTATTGCTAACAGGAAAACTGTGGCCTTACACTTTGGCACTATGGTACTAACATTGACTGTTGCCATTAATCATTTTTCTCTCTCCATGATGACCTTATTTACATTAGGGAAGTCATTGCATATATTGTTCTTTTGGCTCTGCTTTTTTTTTCACTCTGCATCACTTCATACAAATCTTCTAATTTTTCCCCAAATTCCTCTTATTTATCATTCTTTATGGAATGTTAGTATTCAATTAGATTCATATATCATAATTGCTTCAGTCATTCCCCCAATCAATTGACAGTTTTTTTTTTGTTTCCAACTTCTTGTTATCCAAAATTATGCTGCCATGGACACTTGTATATATGGAACTTTTCTTGATATCAATAACTGACTTGGGATATAGTTCCATTCGCAGGATCTCCAAGTCAGAATATAAGCAAATATCTAGGTCAACGGATATGAACAATTTTGTAACTTTTCTTGAATAATTCCCAATTGTTTTCTAGCTGTCAAGCCAATTCACAATTCTACTAAAAGTGAATTAGTACACCTGTCTTCCCTCAACCCTCCAAGAATAATTTCCATCTTTTAACATCTCTGCTAACTTAAAAGGTATAAAATGATCATTCAATCCAACCTTGCTAATTTTATATTAGAATCTTATACACCCAGGTTTCTGAACCTCCATTCCCATAGCATGTCCCTATAATCACTTCATCAAGGACTGGGGTCTATCAAAATGTATGCAACCCTAAACTGATTATTCCTCTTAAATCTCCCTCTCAAACTCCTCCAAACTTCTCATTCTTTGAATTTGGCCCATGCTTTGATTTCAAATCTTCACTACAAATCGTGAAACCTCATAGAATAAAGAATAATATATCTAGAGTTGGAAAGGATTTCCCTCAGTTTTCAGATGAAGATATTGGTTATTAAATTTAGTGACACCCAAAATCACACTGTGGCTGAGTTGGGTCTTGACCTCAGGTCCCACAACTCCTAAATACAACATTATTTCCTCTGTATCAAGTTGCCAGGGATGCCTACTGGATTCTTGATACCCACTCACATACAATTGTTAACCAATTTCTAATGGATGCCAACCCATTACTCTTTGACTCTCTCCCTCCATTTACAAGGACACTTTATTCTTCCCAACTGACTCAAAGCCCATTTCTGTTTTGAATCTTGTATAACATGCCCAGGCCTCCATATTATTATGTCTTGGGACTCTTACCAAGTTTCTTATTCCTTCTTTAGGGAATTTCTGCCCAATGAATCCTTTTGGTAGTCTGGTAATTGACCCTGTTCTCAGAATAATGTTTTTAAAGACATAAAATAAATTACTTAGGATTACAAAGAAAACCACTTATATTCAAATACATTTAGCAAAATGAAGCCTTTTTAAAAATCCCAGTGAACCTATGTTAAGAAACCCTGATCTAGCCAGCCTTCCATTCCATGGCAGAATCTAGATACCAGAAATACCCAGGACCCAAGGAATATTCACATCTTTTCTGTCCCTGGGCTGCTGGCTCTACTTTCCCTCTGTTCTCTGGTCCCTGTTCCCCACTCCCTGAGGGCATTCCCCAGGAATGCCAAAGGATTTTAATGGTTGCCAGTCAATAAGCAACTATTAAGTGCTTATTGTATGCTGATACTATGCTGATGCTTGGAGATGAAATACTTTCCCTCCTAATTACCTCTGCTTTTTCTTCCTGACACAATCTCTGAGCTGGAGGGGAAGCTAGAAATGCCCTTCCTTTAGGTATAATTGCCCTGGACTCTGCCAGGATGAGCCTATGTAGCAGCTTCATTGGATCAGTGTATATGCATCCCAGGAACAGACATTTGCCAGTTCTCACTAATTCAGCATTTTTTGCCCAGGATCACACTCTCTTCTCCTGTACTGTTCTCCTTATGATGATGATTTCGTGTCCATGAGTCTTGTGTTCCCAACTACAAGCTTTCCAAGAATAGAGTCCATCTTTAAATGGTACAGTCCCAGTTTCATCCCCAAACCAACCTAAAAGCTCGTCTAATCTAGCCATCTTATTTCTAGAGTTTCCTTTTGTTTCCCTAGAAATTTCCCATTCTATAGATTTAGATATATGTATGTGTTTGTACACACACACACACACACACACACACACACACACACACATATATATATATATATATATTTAATGAAAAGAAATTTACTTAGTCACAGCACAGAAAAGACATTCACTAAGGATACTGCAGCACTTAACAGGGGTACTCTCAGCCCCCTTCAACTCCATATGGAACTGCCTCTGACAGCAGGGCAGAGAATGGCGACTCATGCTACGGTGGGACACCTGCCACATACGAAGTGATCCGGAGATATTTGTTACAAAGAAGGAGTTACGAAAAACTAACCCATACTGAGACCTTATTGATGATGTATGTGACACTGTGACCCCCACAGCCCCCACTTCTCTGCAGGGTGGGGAGGCAGGATTCATCATCTGTGTTTTGGGACTAAGGTTGGTCATAACAATCAGAGTTCAGCTCTCTTTGAGTGGCTTGGTTATTGTACTCCTGGTTTTACTTTTTATTTAACTATATCAGTCCCTATAAATCTTCCTATAAATTCAAAGCAAGTCATCTCACCAGATCCCCAGGAAGGAGCAGACACTCACCAGGAATGGCCCAGAAGTGCTTGTCATCTTGCACAGCAGAGTGAATGGATTTCCTCACAAACATGTTTCCTTTAACTTACCATTAGCAAGAGGGTCTCTGAAATAGGCCTCCAGCAGTGGGTCTGGGCTGTCCAGAGTCATCCCCACTCTTCCAAGTGACAGGCACTGGTGAAATAGAAGGATGAGTCAGAGCAGTTTGCAGGCCCACTTAGCATTTGGGGTGTGGCTAAGGGTCGATTTGTCCCCAAAGTTAGAATGATTGATCAGTCTGGCACTGGTGATGTGGCTAATCTGTGGCTGAAGTTAGGAGGTAGGTTGTGACTGGAGACTCCTGGGGATATTAATTCTGTGACCTGGGATTCCTTAAATCTCTCGTCACTGAGCATCCTGGGTCCAGAGATGGTATTCCCATGGATTCTATCCCTGTGTCAGAAAGGCCGTTGGAAGGGGAAGAAGGAGAGCAGGGGCTGATAGCTGACAGCTGCTCAATGGCCTCTTGTCTTCCAAAGGAAAATAGTTCTTTAAGTTCTTGATAAGGACATAACATAGGAGGGAGAGCCTGTGTCAGGACCATGGAAAGGGAACATAAATCCATCACTGAAGTCATAGGAGAGGCAGTTCCTAAAATAATGAGACTACAGCCACCATGGCTATGAGCAAGGAAATGTCTGCAACCTAAGTGTGCTCATGTCTGTGTAGATATGTGTATGCACATGCAAGCAAGTGGCTGCTCTATCAGTGTTTCTCAAAGAGTCTGCATGAAGTGTGCCTGGATTCACTAGTTATGCTACAAATTGTATGACTCTTACAGATGTAAAGACTCCATCCAACTCTCCCACAATGTGCATGATTCCTCCCTGCAAAGAATAATATTGCAAAAAATATTTAAAAATTTCTTTACTGTGAGTAAAGAAAAATTGAAAATGACTGTGTGTGTGCTTATGCATACATACATATGTATATTAAATGTATATGCCTTGCATAACTTGTATGTCGGTATCTATAAGTGTGTGTTCCTTCAATATATCTGTAGCTCGGGGGGGGGGGGGGCACTGTCATTGTCATTGTGAAATCTAAGACCTTAGCAGCTGGTCCCTTGCCCAAGTTTTCTGGGTCTCCTTGTCAAATTCAACCTACCTTGACTTCCTTCAAATTCCAGATAAATTCCTACCTTCTACAGGAAGCCTTTCCCAACCCTCCTTAATTCTTAATTAAATCCTTGAGGTCAGGGACTGCCTTGTGTCTCTTTTTGTATTCCCAGCACTTAGCACAGTGCCTGGCATGTAGTAGGCACCTAATAAATGCTTATTGAATGACAGTACCTTCCCTCTTGATTATTTCCAATTTAACAGATGGATAGATGACAGCTTCTTTGTACATAACTATACAATGTCTTCTCCAAGTCAAGAACTGACTTTTACCTTTCTTAGTAGTTTCAGCCCTTAGAACAGTTCCAGGCCCATAAGAGGTAAATATGAGGTTACTGCTTGACTGACTCACCTGATATCCAGTGCTAACCACTCCTCTCCTTCTGTGTTTTTCTTTGCAGATGAACAGGCCCATCCAGGTGAAACCTGCGGACAGCGAGAGCCGAGGAGGTAGTAGCCATCTGCGTTGGCCCCTGTACCCAAAGGCTCATTTACCTAGGTCCCCTCATGGGCAAGGCCTTGACCCATCCACACCACCCTCACTGGTCCAGGTCCTGGCCCCTGAGCATCACTTCTGCTCACCGCACCAGAAACATCAGATTGAAAGGCCTGAGCTCTAGGGCCCTGGAGGGGTTGGAAATTTGTGGAATTCCACCCACACTCAAGCCTTTCTGCCCCACAGGCTAGGCTTGTCCTTAGCCATTATATCTCCCTTGCATGGGACTGGTGGAGAGGAAGGTCATACCACCCCCTAACCTGGGAAAACTTTGAGTTACTTTGGTCTGGGACATTTGGGTGGGTTGGGGGTGGGAGGGACATGAGGGATGATGGCAAAGGTTTCAGAATGGGTGGTTGCTTTGGAGAAAGAAGGGAGAGTAGGTGGGAGACAAGAAGGGGGAGAGATTTTTAGTGGGACGGACAGATTGGGGTTATGGAGGACCAAAACTTGAGACAGGAAGTGGGAGAAGGTTTGGGGCTTACTATGAATGAATGGCCATGCTACCCAGCACCTGTGACTCCTGTGGGACTGTTTGTGACTTAGTCACCCCATCTCTACTCTTCTTCTCCAGTCCTGGGTCTTAGTTCCCTGCCCACCTACCTCCTCATCCCTGCCAGGGATGTCTGACGGTAGCCTGGGCTCCAAACATCTCTGATGAACAACCTACTGTTATGATCTAGGATCCCTGGCCTGGGCAAGAAAAGGCTTTTGGAAAGAGCTTTGGACTAAGAATCAAGAGCCCTGAGTTCAAATCCTTGCAATGGCATTAACCCACACTATGATCTAAGATAATTTATGTCACTTCTCTGGGCCTCAAGTTTCCTCTTCTGTAAAATGAGGTATTTGGACTAGAGGACCTCTAAGGTTCATTCCAGCTCTGGTGTTCTATGGTTGGCAGGTCACCTTTGAGCCATGTAGGAGGGGTGGCTAGTACTGAGCTGGGCTCCCTTAGAAAGGGGAGCAGAGCAAAAGATTCCAGACCCTCAGACTAGGAGCCTGTTTACCTAAAACTTGGAGGTAGCTTTGGTAAAGACTTTCAGGAGAGATAGAAAATCAATGGGAAAGGACCTAGAAAGGCAGAGCTAAGGCAAAACTAAAGAGGGGAGGATTGGATTTTAGATTAATAAAGGAAGAGGTACACAGGTCAGGGCCCACTATATTATAGCCTGGTTCTCCAAACTACCACAATAGCTCTAAGTTCTCACTATTCCTATCCAGTAGTTAGAAGGATGGATTTTAGACTCAGTCTTGGGCTGTTCTCCTTTTCAAAAAGAGTAAATTCAGAGAACTTGTTCCCCTAGAAAGAGATCTGAAATGGGAACAAAAATGCTCCTAGAAGGGGTGTACTGGTGAGGGGAGCTGAGGTACTGAGGCAGATTTGTGAATGGAAGAATCCTTCATTCTTCAGGCCTATCCAAGCCAGGATTCAAAGCTCTAAAGAGCCCTAAAATCTAAAGGTTAAGTGACCTGTTAAGAGTCACAGAGCTAGTAAGTACCTGAAATTGGATTTGAACTTATCTTTCTGACTCAAGGCCCAGCACTCCACCTATCCACCTAGTGATAAGTGTCTTTTAAACTGCAAAATCTAAGTGCTATAGGAATTCAGAGAGAAAAAGAGTTCACTATCATTGGTGTGATCAGAAATAATTTATGTGCTCTATATGATCCATAAATATGAGTCATCAAATCAGATGAAATATTTGAAGCATTCTACAGACTTTAAAATGCAAGTAAATATTTTTTGTTATTGTTGTTGTCATTATCAATATTAGAAGGGACTTCCTGAAAGAGTTGGGCTTTGAACTAGAATTTAAGAACTTTTATGATTTGGATAGGCAACAGATGTGAAAGGACAGTATAATCAAAGACAAAAAGGCAAAAAAGCACAGGGTGTTTTACTGGGGAGAGTAAGCAAGTGGGCTTGGCTAGGAGGGAGGAAGCATGTGGAGGAACAATGGGAAATAAAGGGGATGAGGAAAAGGGTTGACACAGTTAGGCAATAGGTTGAGGGCCAGAATGTAGATCCTAGAATGCCAGACCAAGTTGTTGGTGTTGGACTTAATTAAAGAAAAGGTCCCATCTATGACCTACACATTTAGAGAGAATCATTCATAATCTCTTTTATTAAACTGGGTTTCACCCTGCTCCAAATTAAATGCATTTTCCATCCCTCCCCTTGGACACAAAAGTTTCTAACTTGCTAACCTCATCTCCTTTATCCCATCTATCTACTGCCTCTGACACTTGCCCCAAAGCAGATTAATCAGCTCTTTTGCTCTTTGCTGAGAGAAAGCACATATGGGAAAAAAAAAGGAAGAAGAGGGGGATAAAACCAAACCTCTTTCAATTGCTCATTCAATATTAAATAGTCAGATTGTTTTGAGTCAGCAGTATTGGTGGGCTATAACTAAAAAAAAAGCAAGTTGGTTTTAAAATAATCTAATATATAGTTAAATATTTTAAGTGAAAGGATCGAAGGTTATGATTAAAGGAGAATAAAAATGGGACAATTGAGTCAGAAGGGAGAACCTTTGTGCTATTTGGAAAGGGGAAAAAAGGGAGGAAGAGATTTGGGAGGGAAAAATTAAGAGAAAGAGGACAGAAGGAAGAAGGAAAAGGAAAGAAGAGAACAGGGCGAAAGAAGAAAAGGGGGTAAAGAATCAATGGAAGAAAGAATTAAAGGAGTAAAAAAGGAAGAAGTAAGTAACGATACAGAGGGAGCAAGGGAAAGGAGATGGAAGAAAGAAGGAAAAAGTGGGGGAAATACAGAATGAGTACATGAGACAAAGCTGTGGATTTGAATTCAGAAAACCTTCATCCATTTCCCTTTCCTGTTTTTTCTTGTTTTGTGATTTTGGACACATCATATCATTTGTCTGAGCTTCAGTTTATCCTTCTAGAAAAAATGAGGGGGCTGAAATAAACAATGTTTAAGGTGCCTTCCAGATCTACTCCTTTGACCCTTCTTGGTCTGATATAATGAGGAACAGTGCCACACATTGGACAAGGAGATAAAAGAAAGGGAAGTTTCCCTTTCTCTGTGGTCAAAGGCCAATGAAGAACTCAGCTGTCATGTTTGAGACCTATTTCTCTCCATCCTATCTACAAATGTTCAGGATAAAAATAATATAATTGTCCTTGAAACCAGTCGTTTGAGAATCATGGAGCCATGATCTGGACCCTAGCAACGTCATGACTTAAGAGCCCCAAGGTGGGATGGGACATCTCCAACTCACCAGTTATTCTTTTTTTTTGTTGCATGTCTTTTCTTCCCCACCCCATCCCCAACTAATTTTCCTCAAAAAGAGTCAAACTAATCTTTGGTCTCTAGCCTTGAATCCAACCTCTGAAGGCATAAGACCTGGCCAGAGTAGAATGGTCAGGGCAGTAAGGTTTGTTTCCAACTTGTTTTGCTTCTATATTACTCACCCCCACCCCCATAATGCGGTCTAGTGTCCAAAAATCCAGTAATTAAGGTCTAAATGTGCTCACCTCCCCAGCAGACCAGAAGAGGAAAGAAATGCAATGATGGTTTATGAGTTGCTACCTTCATGTACTTTCTATGAACTTACTCTCTGGAAGTGACTGCTAACTAAATTATAGTATCAGATCTAGAGGTGAAAGAAGTCTTAGAAGTCATCTAGTCTCATGCAGTTTTTAATAAAGAGGCAATAGAGGCTCAGGAAAGTGAAGTAAGTGACTTGCTCAAGAGCACACAGCAATCAAAGGTGGGATTTGAACCCAAGACTTCTGACTCCAGCATCTGTATTCTGTCCAATATAGTGTGCTGCCAGAAAATTAATTTTTTCTGTATGTGAAGTTTACCAGCATGGATAGACATCTAATGCAAGACCCTGGCCTCCTCTTCTGCCCTGCATTCTGACCCCTTTATTAATGGCCAATATGAAATGGGGAATTAAATTACTTTTTTTCCCATTTACTATCCTCACTGGTTTGGGCGGAAGGTGAGGGCTTTTCACTAATGTAAATATAAGACACTACAGAAAGGCTACGTGGGCAAGGAGCATTTCTAAGTGGGAATGTTTAATGAAGTTCTAAAAAAGTCATTCCCCAACCCCATTTAGTGGGTCCCTGCCTTCTTACATCTTTTCCCGGGGGGGGGGGAGACAGAGCAGTTGTAGTCTAAGCCCCCAGCAGTGTTGACTCCAGGAATAGACTCAGCCAGTTTTAGAGAAGTCCCCAGTGAAGAATAAATGATTGGGTTTCATGGAGAATCAGCTGATTTTTTAATTAAAAAATGCATATTCTTTCAAGGACAGCAAAATAATAATAGAGAAGCCGCCCACTACCAAGGCTCCCACCACCCATACTCCCTAGCCCAAATCCTGAGTCCAAGGTTAAGGTACCCATATTACTTCCTGCCAGTGACAGAATATACCTCCCACCCCTGCCTTACCCTTATCCTTGCTCAACATAAATTCTTCCCAGATTTATGCTAGCAGCTAGAAACCTTGAGTACATCAGTTATGACTAAAAGTTGGTTTTATTCTTTCTCCTCCACCCTCACAAACCACCTCTTCCCCCTCCCCCCAACTTCAGAATAACAGTTTCTTCTCTTCTAGTGACCTCAAGACTCAGCAAAACAGTCCAAAAAACACACAATCCAACAACACCTAGAAAGTCAACACTCACAACTTTATGCATATACACCCCAATATACATAAAAGCCTGATACACAATCCAAAACATACATGACATAGGTGAGACCTTAGGAAAAATTGATGTTGAAGGTATTTATATTTTTCCCCTTCTCTGTCCTCAGTACCCCACTTTCCATAATCCCTCCTCCTCTCTCTATTTCCAAAGGGCTCAGTTGATCCTGAAACAAGACCATATTTTAGCGGAAGGAATATAATTCCAATAGTTGAATTTCAGGCACCAATCACACCTAAATTAGGAAAATATTTGGAAATAGAAACCCTTTTCAGTAATAGGATGGATACAAGCCCAACAGAGTAGTGTAACAGGAAATCAGTTCATTTAGTTTTAAAAGACTTGGGTTTGAATTCCAATTGTGTTACTTAACATTTGTGTGACTTGCATAATGTCATTTCACCTTGACTCAGTTTCTTCATCTATTAAAAAAAAAAAAGAAGGGATTGGAACAGATGATCTCTAAGGTTAGAAATTATGGGATCTTATGACTATTCCTTCCCTAAAATTAAGAGTCCTATACCAATTTATCCTCCTGAAATCCATTCTAGATAGCTTATCCAGTCCCAGAAACTCTCATTCATTTTAAGTTCAATTTATTGATATCCTCTTCCAAAACACCATCTACCCACCTATCTAACTCATGTGTAGAGAAGAAAGATGAATTCATTCAAGAATCCTTATTCAGTCTCTACTACGTGTGAGGCATTGTGCTAGGCACTTGGGGAGATACAAAGTTTAGTTAATACATGTTACATGATGAGTTCATTGGAGAGGTACAAAGAAAAATGTGAAAATGGAGGCCCAAAGCTGCCTCTATCACTTCCTCTCTCTCTCTCTGTTTCTCTTTTTCTGATGACATGAAAATAACTAGGTACATATAGATATATGCAGAGTTGATGGAAGGTAATCTGATATTAGTAGTTGGAAAGACCAAGAAAGGTCTCTTGAAAAAAGGTGAAATTTGAATTAAGTCTTGAAGAAAGGCAGAGAAACAAGAAGGACATGAGGAGGAAGAACATCCAGGTTTGAAAATCAGCCAGTGGAGAGGCTCGGAGTATTGTGCAGGCCAGTGTAAGTGAAGAATTGAAGGTGACATCAAGTTTTCCTGCCTGGGTGACTAAGAGGATGGTGTCTTTAACAGAAATAGGAAAGTTGGAAATAAAGATAATGAGATCTATTTTGGACATGTTGAGTTTGAAATGCCTATTGGGACATCCAATTCAAGATGTCCAAAAGGCAGTCAGTAATATAATGCTGGAGCTCAGGGGAGAGTTACGTATTTGTGTATAGATCTGGGAATTCTCTACACAGAGATGCTAAGTGAACCCATTGGGGCTTATGAGATAATCAAACAAGATAGTATAGAGGAAGAAGAAAAGCAGATCCAGAGAAGAACCTTGGGGAAAACCTACAATGTGATGTAAATGAAGATCCAGCCAAGGAGGCTGAAAAAAGGTAGTCAGACAGACAGGGAGAAAAGTGTCATAAAAACCAAGAGAAGAGAAAACATCCAGGAGAAGGTAATTGGTAGTATCAAAAACTGCAAAGAGGAAGGATGAGGACTGAGGAAAAGCTTGTTTGATTTGGCAATTAAGGGATTATTTGTAACTTTGGAGAGAGCACTTTCAGTTGAGTGATAAGATCAGAAGCCAAATTACAGATTTAGGGCATGAATAATAAAAAATAGTGCATGGTCCTTAACCATCACCTTCACTTTCATTCACTCCTTCAAGTTCATCAATCCTTGGTAAGGATATGATGGTTGTGACTTGGGCTTTACACTGTATTGAGAAAGTAGCACAGATGCCACTCTGTCCCACTTCATTGCTAGATCTTGGACTCCTGAGAGGAGATCCAAGACTAGAAGTATCACTGAAGATAAAGAGCTAAGGAACCACAAAAGCTAAGTAAGGGATGAATTAAGGACATTGTAGTATCTTTGAAGATCAAATACATGACACTTCCTTTTGGTGGTGGGTGTCTGAGGGAATTCTAAATTGTCATTTTTGAGCAATTGAGGAAAACTCCCTAGACAAGTCCCTCAAAGTAACTCCCCACTTTAGCCAAGTAGCTATCTTTATTATTTTGTTGTTTGTCCTTTGTTCTCAAAGAGGACTGGGACATGGGAAGGTGATGTCAAGACATGCAAGTGAATTGGATTTAAGTGAGGAGGCTGTGCAAGGTCCCCTGCCTCACTTTCCCCTCCAGGCCATCTGGGGCCAGTGGCTAGAAATAGATCAGAGATGTCACTGGATGAAATGAGAGACTTTGGCTTTTTTAAGCTAAAGTTTTCAATAGGTCTCAGAGACCAAACGCATCAGTGATTAAAGGGTGGCAATTAAGATAAAGAATCTCCTTTTTCACCTAGTCCAAAAAAAATCTAAATAAATGAATGAACGAATTGTCTAGGAGGGGAAGACCCTCAGGATTTCTGTTCAAAGCAGAAATGATTGCTATTTACATTCAATCTGAGTCAATCAGGACCCAGTGATCATGGGGGCTATTGATGACCAATGAGAATCAGATTGGTTTTGGTTACCATGCCTTAAACCAAAACCCAAATCTTTATTATTCTCTACACATATCCTGATCATTCTAATTTTTAGAGCTTTATTTGTCCTGGTCACTAACCTCAAAATAAGGCCCCTCCCTATCTAAATCTCATTTATTCTTAAAGAATCAATTCAAGTACTATCCCTTCCAGAATGTTTTCCTAAGCTATTACAGCCTATACTAATTTCCCTCTGTTCTAAGCTCCTGTAGTTTGAGTCACAGACCCTCACATCTGATTATATTCCATTTTGAATTATTTTACAATTGTTTCTTGCATCTTATCTAGGGAAGTGCATTTTAATCTAGCTATGGAGAAATACTCCCCCCCCCCACTCATTGTTGTAGATTTGAGAGTACTTCTGTCTGGATGGAGTACATGCAATCACAAGGCGAATTGGCAATTCAGAAATGAAATTGTTCCTCCTGAACTAGGTAGGATAGTTTGAATATGGGCTATATGGGTCATATGTAGACAGAAGGCTTGAAAGCATGATGCTTGGTAGAGGAGATTCATAATGAATATATTGTTGCTGATAGTAATATAGATGCTGTGTTAAAAATGCTGGGGTAGGAAAAGCATGAGACATTGGGAGGCAGCTAGATATATTATTTTGATTGGGGGTAGAGAGGTAGCCCATTGAAAAGTTATGAAAGTTTGAGAGAAGGAGTTTGAGGAAGTGTGACCCAGATATTATAAACCCTAAATAGATTAACCCCAGAAAATCTGAGAGGGAGGGCACCAAAGGTAGAAACTAGAAAATGTAGATTATTTTAGAGGACTAGCATTTGCATTCAGTCACATCCAATATTATTTTTGTGTGGATACCTATAATTTCTCTGTGTATATATATAGTAGGTACCTTCCAGGTCCTCCACAAACTCTAAAAAAGTTGTTTTGTATCTTAACCAGCTGACAGAAAGTATGTTGGGAAGATGAGGCATCTCCTACCACTTTCCCTCTAAAAAGGAGGGAAATTCCATGGTCCTACTTCCTATTTTTTTCATCCACATCTTCTACAGGCCAGCCAGATATTCTGTAGCACTCTCCCACCCACCCAATCCTCCATGCTCCCCACTCTTTGCTTTCCTGATCTCCAAGCTTCTGCTCACCTGGTGCCCTGTTACTGAAATATATTCTTCTTCTTCTTTGTTGAATTCCTTCTCATTCTTTAAAGCCCAGTTCTAATAACACCCCTTCCAAGAAGGCTGCCATGATTCTCCTAGTCAATCCCCCATACACCTCCCAGAGCACTTTGTAACTCAGTGGTGTTCACCAAATATGGCATTTGGGTGTGTATTTTATTTTATTTTATTTTTTGCTGAGGCAATTAGGGGTAAGTGACTAAGTCACACAGCTAGGAAGCATTAAGTGTCTGATGTCAAATTTGAATTCAGGTCCTCCTGACTTCAGGGCTGGTGCTCTATCCATTGTGCAACTAAGTGGTCACTTAAAAAAAAAAAAAAAAAAAAAAAAAAAAAAAAAAAAAAAAAAAAAAAACATTTATTCAATTGAATGGCAACTTGTGAAAGATGAGCACTGAGTAGGCACTCAAAAAAAAATTAATTGATTGATTGCTTCCTCCAGACCAGTGAAATGGCCTGATTCAGCTCCCAACACTCCAGTAACTATTTTTCTCATTGGTAACATGTCTGTGCACGAGAGTGAATGTGAGCAAAGATGCTTCCTGGGATGTTGTCACATGGATCTCACTTCTGACTGTGCCCTTCCCAGCTCCTGCCTGTCGAGTTGATTGTATTTCTCTGGTTGGAGTTGGGGAGATGAGGGCTGGTTGAGGGGAGGGAAGGAGAAAGGGGAGCAAGTGGTAGGGGAGGGGACTGAACAGACTGTAAGTCAATCAGTTTCAAATTAGGGGTCCCTGTGGCAGATGTTGGGTGAGTCATTTAGCCTAACGGAGTTCTTGAGATAGCGTGCTTCTTCCACCTCCAGTTCATTTAAAGGATCTTTGGAGGCGTATTTTCCCTTCTCACAAAGTCTTTAACTGCAGTGCCGGCGTCCCCGCTGGGCAGGCTAATGAGGTTGGACACAATGCCTGTGAACATCCCTTCTGAGGCCCTGTCCCGGAGGCGACATTCCCGCCCATAAAACCATTGTTTATTTAGTCCTCCTGGCCCCTGCACCATCTGTAGCCCCACCGGCTCCTGGAGCTTTTAAAGTCCTATTAAGTTTCCCCACTTCTCCTTAGAGCATTATTTTATTTCTAAACAGACACAGACAACTTCCTGTCAGCATTACTTCTGCAGGGAAGTGTGTGTGTGTGTGTGTGTGTGTGTGTGTGTGTGTGTGTGTGTGTCCATCCCTATACATGGGACTTTGGGGAGAGGTCTGAGGGTTTTAATTTCTAGGGAATTAGGGAGAATTTGACACACATATAGCTCAATTTATTTTTTAATTTATTTACATATTTGTATGTTTGTTTATATGTATTTATTTGTTTGCTTGCTTATTTATATTCTAGCTTGTAGGCTTAGAGTCAGGAAACTCATCATCCTGAGTTCTGAGTTCAGATCTAGCATCAGACACTTATTATCTGTGTGATCCTGGGCAAGTCACTGAATCCTGACTGCCTCAGTTTCCTCATCTGTAAAACGAGCTGGAAAAGAAAATGGCAAGCCGCTCCAGTATCTTTGCCACGAGAACCCCAAATGGGATCATAAAGAATTAGACATGACTGAAATGAATCAGAAATAACAAAAATTCTGGTTTTAGAGATTGCATTTCATAGCATCTCAATGTAAAAGGGAAACTATTTGATTTCTGTCTACAGACCCAGTCTTCTCTCCATAACATCATATTGTACAACCAGGAGGTGACTCTAACCCACATAAGTTCACAAAAATCTCTAACAGGGTCCCAAAGTTATTATGGAGACCCAGAAATCTGATACTCAAAAATCCCCAATTCGGCTGATGAGCATTTATAAACCCCAAATCCTTCCAGGTACCTGGAGGCCCTACCAGCTCAGAAAGCGAACCCTGACTCAGAGCAAATTTAGCAAAGCCTTCAGTGGGCTCCAGGTCCCTTCTCTCCACTTACTCCTGAAGAGGCTCAAGACTTTGCTATGAGCTCTCCTCCATCATGACCTAGTTGCTTGGCTTTCCCAGGGATTCAGAGTTTGAGGGCAAGAATGGTCTTCAGAGATCATACCATCCAGCCTCAATTCTCAATCAACAGGTTTTTACTGCATACATGTTGTGGTCATAGTTCATTGGAATAAAAGCCAGAGAAGACCTTGCAGGTCAACACCAGTTCAGCACTCTCATTTTATATAGTAAAACTTATAACTAGGAGGAAAAGATCACACAAATAGTATGTGGATTCCAAATTTAATGTCATTTCCACCATACCATACTACATCCAGCCTGTTAGGTACTATCAGAAAGGCAGGATAAAATATAATTCCCATTCCAAAGGATTTTGTTAGAAAGACAAGACTAGCACAAGTAAGATTATAATCACCAGAGATCCCCAGTTTCAGGGAGCCAGACACAGAAGATGCACTCCTGGAAATTGAAGACCACCAGATGCTCAAGCATATTCTCTATGTAAGCTTTCTTCTGAGTATGTCTCATCCACTGACATTTTGGGGTGAGGTTATGGAACTCATGCTGAATATAAGTTCAGGCTATCCTGCATGATTTAAACATCTGGTATTTCATGGAACCAGACTCCAACCCAGGATTTTCACTCCTAGTCCTCTAGTGAGTGGAGTGTCAAACTATGGAAGCTGATGTCATCACTCTTGCACTTATTTGTCACAAGATCCTACATTTTAAGAGTCTTGATCAACTACTTCTTCTCATCCAATGCATGGCAAACTTGTTCCCCCAGTCCTGTCTGAGTCACTGTATCTAAGATAAAAACCTTTCTCTCCTGCTAACTCTCCCCCATTTTTCATCACTATAGTTGATTAACTTTTCCCCTAATTCTGTATCTCCTCCAATCTTTCTTTTATTTTTTTCCAGGTGCACTATCATTCTCCTCCTCATCAAAGGCTCAAAGGCTCTTTGTCACCTTTCAACATCCTCCAAGTTTCCAGACTTGTAAATTCCAGCTCCACAATATTTCTTGTAATTTTCCCCTTCTTTCCAGTCATACAACCACCATTCTAATTCAGTTCATCATAACCTCTTACCTGGACAATTGTAATGACCTCTTAATTGGTCTCTGTGATTAAGGTCCTTTCCCTTCTTTCCAAACTCTCCAGTAGAAAGCTGGCAAATACTCCTCCTAAAGTATGTCTGCCAGGCTAATACCTTGCTCAAAAAAAATTCAGTAGTCTCTTTATTTACCTAGAGACAAAATCCAAATTCCTCATCCCTGTCACACTTTGACTCCAACCTTTCTTTCCAGTCTTACTTCACCTTAGTCACCTTTACACACCAGATTCCTAGCTATTCCCCCCAAAGTAACATTTCATCTCTTACCATTGTACATTTGAAAAAAAACAATACCAGCAGGTAGAATGAAGTCCCTCTTGATCTTCAACTCTCAGAATCCTTATCTTCAATCAGTCAACAAACATTTATTAAACATCGACTATGACTTAACACTGTGCTAAGTGCTAGAGATATAAATATAATGAACAAAACAATTCCTACTTTGAAGAGTTTACATTTTGCTGTACAAAATGGAGTCAGGAGGCAGGGGAGACAGAGTTGAGCTTAGGTTCCTTCTCCAATACCTAAAGTAATTAATGCACCCTCCTTCCCAAGTTATCTAGTACTGACTTAACTATTTACATGGTATGCCCTTCCAATAAAGTGTAAACTCCTTGAGGAACTATTCCATTTTTTTCTGTCTCTAGTGCCTTTCACATATTGGGTGCTTAATAAATGTTTGTTGAATTAATCATAGGATTTATAGTTATAATAGATCTTACATAGCTTCCATTCCAACCCCTTCATTTTACGGATGAAGAAACCTAGGTCTAGGGAATATTTGTATTACATCATCAGGATCTGAACCCAGGTCTTCTGATCCCAACTACATATAGTGCTTTCTACTATACCACAGGCTGTCTTTATCTATATGTAGGTATATATGCCTTGGATCCATGAAATAAGGGGAAAGGAAGGAGAAGGGAATAAACCTCATATAGCATCTCCTTTGTGCCAGACACATAGTAAGTGCTTTTACAAACATCTCATTAGACCCTTACAACTAACAGAGGTCAAGTGTCACTTAGGGTCACTAGTTAAGTGTCAGAGACAAGATTTTAATGATCTTCCTGACTCCACGATCCACTGCATCACCATCTGCCTCTCTAACAAAGATAAAGATAATAAAGATAGAGATTAGACCTATAATTTCATTTGTGTAAGGAATAACCAGGTGAGAAGGCTTTCTCTACCAAAACAAATCAACACCTGACCTTCGATATAGAGTCTTAGAGAATTACTTAGAACAAATTGTGAGGAATGGGACTTAAATAAATCCACATGTTCCTGTCTTCAAGGCTAGCTCCTTATTCATTGTACTCCCTCTTATCCATGAGACAATAGCATTAAAAGAACAAAGGGAAAAGCTTCAGTACTTTGAGAAGTTCTCTTATGGAAGATCTATAGAGAAAAAAATAGAGAAGAATCCTGCAAGATTTTCTAATTCATGAAAGGGTTTCAGTCTACACCAGTTGAGGAAACGGCCACAACAATGAGCTCACAGATCCACTAAAAGGCTGTGGAATCTTTGACAACGTGTAATGTTCACAAAGCAGTTAACTAAATTATTTCATGTGATCCTCACAACACCCTCCTCCCACTCCCACTGTGAGTCAGGTCCTCCAAGCAAGAGTCATCTTACACATTTTTCAAATGAGGAAACTGCCATAGTAGGTATTGAATAAATGTTAACAATATACTTACTATAGAATTTCTGAGGATGGAGAAATCACTACAGCAGGAAAGAAAAAGGCTTTGTTGAAGAGGAGGCTTTTGAATTGGGTTTTGGAGATTTGGATATAAAGAGAATTGAGAAGACGTTCTCTGCTTAATAGCCAGGGTGGAGAGGCCAAAAAACAGGGGTGGAAGGTGGTTCTATTAGGTAGCAAAAAAACAAAAACAAAAAAAAACAGATTGTAAAGGGCCTTGAATTACAAAATGAATTTCTCTGTGGAAAATAATAATGATAATATCTAACAAGTATGTACCAGTTTTGAGGGCTTACAAAGTAGTTCACATACATTATCTCATTTAATTTTCACAGCATCCTGGGAAGTAAATGCTATTATTATCCCCATTTAAGGAATGGGAAGCTGACAGATTAAGTGAATAGTCCAGTGTTAGAAACCTAGTATCTTGGGCAAGATTCAAACTCAGGCCTTTCAAAAGAACTGTGCTTTTATCCATTTTTCCATCCAGCATGTTTTTTTTTTTGATTATCTGTGTCTGTGTTTATGTGAAAATAAATATTTCCTTACATCCTAGCTCCCACCAGGCTCCTGTTGGAGTAAATTTTCCTAAAACCAAATTCTAGAGTTTTTATCCACCCCTTCTTCATAACTCATATTTCAGGTAGTTGTTCCATAAGTCTGAGAACAATCCTCATTGCAAATTTGCCCTTCCGGCATATTTTCTGTTGATTGCTTGGATAGACTGCTACTAAGTGCTCTTCTCATTCTGTTTTTCTAAGAATTGATTAACTTCAGTTACCTGACTCAAGTTGGGATCTCCCCATTCTCTTCAAATAGGTCACTTCTCTCTGAAGTGAGGGATGCTTAAAGAATAGGTAGGATTTGAATAAACAGAGAGAATGGAGGAAGAAATTTCAAATACAGAAATAACCTAAGTAGAAAAAGACACTAAACACACATACTGGGTTGGGAACAGTGAGGATATCAGCTTTTTCCAAACCCACCTCCCCCTATTTATAGAGAAATAGCAGTTCTTTACCTAGCAACTAGATTATTAGTATTATTTACCTATCATCTATATTATTATTGTTATTGTTATTATTATTATTATCTACTGCCCATCTCTGTGGCAGAAGAAGGGATGGATTCAACAAAATCAACTATTTGCTTCTCATATCAGCATTCCCAGTATTCCATTGCAACAGTTCTACAGGCCTCCTAGGCATCTGCAGCCTACAGCTTGGGAATCACTGTACTAAATATATTTTAGGATTTCTCTCAACTCTAACATTCAGTGTGTAATGTCCCTTCTACCTTTAATAGTCTATGTCCTGAGGAATATTGGACTTGGAGTCAGGGAAGCCTGAGTTCAAATCCCACCCTTTCACTGACATAGAAGTATAGGTAAATCACTTGAATCCTCTATGCCTCCGTTTTCTTATCTGAAAAATGGGCCTATTCATAGCACCTTTCTCAGAAGGCTGTGATCAGTCCTGGATAAATTAATCTATATAAAAATATTTGCAATGTTAAATTGTTATATAAATACCACTTATAATGATGATCATGATGATGATGATGATGATTCCCTCATAGAGTACCTGTTCTAGTTGAAAAGATGTCTCATCTGTGAAACAATTAGCGAATAGCACCAGAATAATCAAGATCAAGGGCTAAATTTTTTTGGTTCACATTATAAGTGTGAAAGAAGATTAGAGTTGTGATTAGTCAAGGAAAGCTTTGTAGAGGAGGTAGAAAGCTAACAGTCCATAAATAAATGCAAGATAATCAGCAAGAATTCGAAATTTTACTCATGGCCAGAACTGTGGTCCATATGGAGTAACAAAGTTTATGGGTAAAGATTAAGAGGAGGCAAAGGAAGGGAAAGATCAGGAAGGTTGATGGCACTAATCACAGAAGACTTCTTGGGTGGGAGGGAGAGAGACAGTGCTTAAAAAGCAAGAAAGCAAGGTCAGAAACCTCTACCAATGCAGCACCATAGGGAAAATAAGAGAGTATTTCAGTACCACTGCAATAAAATAAGGAAGACAAGATTGACAAGGGCCATAGAGAGTGCCATTCTCTGGATCCAGAAAGGCACACATAGCTTACAAATACAATTACCACTCCTTCCTTAGGTGTGAAAATGTAGTTTAACTGCAAACTGGCAGATCTTAAATGGACTTTTAGATTTTTCTGTGCTTTACTTTTAAATCTGAGTTTATTGGGTTTTTTCCCCTCCTCTTTCATCTGGAAACTTACACCAAAATTTGTGGCTACTCCCAAACTTCCTCCTGACATACTTAATTTAGTACAGTATTGTTAAAGCGTTAAGGAACTAATCACTGGTCACTAGATCCAATATTCAAATACTATTATTCAAAATACATATTCAAATATTCAATATTCAAAATACACCACATACATGTGTGCCCAGAGTAGAAGAGAATAAAATTGGGCCCTTCTTGATTGATGAACTTGTTTAATACTGAGCTTTTGTAGAGCCCTTTCCTAGCCATGCCCAAGATATGGAAGAAGGAAATACTCTCACCTCTATAAGGATTTCCCTGCAGAAAGAAATAAAACACACACACACACACACACACATTGGATAATAGACATCAATTTATTTATTCCTGACACTAGTCCATGAGGTATGAGAAAGCCAGAGAGATATGACATAATTCCTGCCTTCAAGGAGCCTATAATCAATAGAAAGAAGAGAGATAATGCTCACCCAAGACAATGCAGTGTAATAGGAAGAATTAGGAAGGCCTGGTTCACTCTTCCTTTCCTACTTGTGTGACTGAAGGCAAATCAATTTAACTCTTTGAGAAGGAAGCACATTGACTTAGCCCTACTTTCCTCTCCCTGAAATTCTCCTTCACCTGGACTGGGCACCTAGCAGAGAATCAGCATATATTTATTAATTAATTGATGATGGCAATGATAGATTTATGGATACAGGATAAGGCATTCAAGAGACCAAATTCCTGGACCTGCCTTACAGTACAACTGGAATTTGGGGATTTAAGAGTTGGGGGATGGGTTCCCATGTTTTCCTGTATCATTGGTACCATCTGTAGCTAGAAGCTTTGACGTGGGCAGCTCTTCCCTGGCACGAGATTCCGCCTTATGTTCCTGGTCCCTTTGCCCACCTGAATCTCTAACTGGGAAATGTTCCCCCTCCATCCCAGCTGCTTCTCCCCAGTGCAAGTGGAGAGCCTGATAAGGAGCCCACTTCCTCCACCAAAGCTGTTGAGAAGGCAGGGTGCGGCTGACATTGGTATTCTCCTTGCAATGCATCTTAATAATTTAATGCCCATTAGCAGGGCCACTGTGGTGGAGGGGGAAAGATTTATGGAGAGAATTCACTCCAGGTTAGGGTTTTGTCTTCCTCTGTTTTCTTGGCATTTATCATGCATGTTTTAATTTGGATCTGAGAGTTGCCACCATCTGGCCATTATTGCAAAAAAATATTCATTTTCTCTGAGTGACATAGGCTTCATTCATCATTGAGCTCACTGATTGCCCCTCAAGTTTGGGGCTGGGTTTTCCCCTTCACTAGAAAGAAAATCAGGAGCTACTTAACTGGTTCCTCAGGGCACTTTGGCAGCTTCTCCCTTTCTTGGGGGGAAGGGGAAAGATAGGACAATATAGAAGTGAGAGTTGGATCCAATCATTTCCCCCATCCTCTCTCTTTCCTTCACCTGAATTCTTCTAGCCTGGATTGGATATAAATTCTTAATTGGCCCCTCTCCATATCGGATGGAGAATTTTCAACCTTCCTGTTCTTTTATCCTGGTGGAAAAATAATGGACTTGAAGAATTTTGTCTTTCCCCCTGCCTGACCCTAATACCTTTCTGTGTCTTTTCCCTCCCCCTCCCCAATTCCAACTCTTCTGTCCAGCACCTACCATAATGGAGTCTAAAAGAAAGGGAAGGGAAAACAATTAACTCCAAGCAAGTGAATCATTAAAGCAGAAATATCACACCTTGATGGGTTACTTGGAGAAATACTTTCTCTTGGGAGAGAGAGGACCTTCCTGGTAATTCCAGTATTATGGAAGTAGTTTCTGAACCTCCTTATATATGGTTTGTGTCTGTCTCATATTGTGAATGTCAAATTCCTAGTGAAGGCTTCTCAGTAATAGTGATGGAGTTGATAGAGAGGAAGTCTAAGAGTAGAAGGGATTAAAGAACTTCTCAAAAATCATATGATCCCAATTTTAAGAAAACTTGCAGCAGAGAGGCCTGGGATATTAGATATAGAACCAATTTCAGAGACCAAAGAATCAGGGTCAAAATCCTGTCTCTGACACATACTGGATGGTCCATCATTCTGGGCAAGTCATTTAACCCTTTAGCACTCCATGATGTAGTCCCATGATGAGATTGGGAGAGCAAAGATAGTGAAGAATCACAATAAGGCATTCTCCCTGCCAAAAAAAAGTACCTTTATTAATGAGTAGAGGTCTTGGATAGAATCCAATTATGATTTTGTGCCATACTTTGGGAAGTGGTTATTTTTATAGACAAACGGTTTTTTGACAAACAGTTGCTGAGATGTTTTGCTTGAAGGGTAAGATCAGAGAGGAGTAAGAAGAGATCATAGATACTTGAGGGACAAAAACAAAGTTTGGGGAAACAAAGTCAGGGGAAATTTGGGAATAAAATAAAGTTTGGAAAAACAAAGTAAATTTGGGAAAATAAAGTCAAGGAAAATTTAGAAAAACGTCAGGGGAGATTTCAGAATGAATTAAGGAATTTTTGGTCTTGGGTAGAGAGCATATTAGTTGAGTTTCCATCATTTCAGGCAACTCTTAAGACTAAAAATGACAGATTTACATTGGTTGGGATTGTCTCCTTACAAAGAAGTTTCTTATGCAAATGAAATCACAAATCCACTCTCACCCCCAAAATATGAAGATCCAGAATGACAAAACACAATTAGAAGATGATTCTTCACTTCACAAAAAGATACACAGCAGAGATCTTTTTCCACAGTGAGACCCCAAAGCCTTTTAAGTATTAAGCTAATTTTTTAGTCACCATACTAGTCACTATAAAGAATGAAAGAGAGTCAGTGAGTCAGTTTGGGAGACAGCATTTGCACACAGAAATCAAATAAAGAATCCAGTGCAAGGTGGCATATAATTTAAGTGTTAGGCTGTAGTTTAAACACAAAGTCCCAGAGAAAGGAGAAATCAATTGAGGTTGGCATAGGGGAAAGGAATAAGCAATTATTAAGCACCTACTATTGCCAGCTACTGTGCTAAACACTTTCCCAAATATTATTTCATTTGATCCTCACAACAATATACTGAAGAGCTTGTCAAGGAAGGTTCCTGGAGGAGGTGGGACAGTAGCTGAACTTGATAGAATTTAACTTCAATTTATAAGAATTCAATTTACATACTCTATGTTTTCAGGAACATGGATATGTCAGATCAGCCTGTAATTCTCATCCATCCTCTCTTTTCTCAAATACTAAGGGATGAGACCTTGAGCCAAGCCTTACATCCATTCAAAGTTCTGAATTCAATAAACCCATCCATCCCTTGTGCCAATGATGGAACCTTTGGCTATACAAAAGAAACTAGGCCCCAACCAGAGTTAACTTCAAAGCCCTGATGGTTCGACAGGTGTTCCTCCAGTTCCTTTTCAGAATTTCTGGAAACTGTAACACATTCACAGACACTATAGTGTTTAGTTCAGTGAGCACTTATTGAATGTACATTATTGGGTGGCTAGCCTGGGGCAGTGGTACACAGTGGGGAATGTAAAAGTCTCCAAGACTAGTCTCTTGCCCTCAGAGAACTTCCTCAGATACAAGAGGGCAGAAGAACATATTTTGGAAGTGATTAAATAACAATATCAGCATTTCCTTGAGTATAATCAAGACAATCATTGAAAATTCCTGCTCTTTCATCTTCTTCATGCTGCCTTGGATGCTTGGAGGGGCAGTCAGTAAAAAAAAAAAAAGAGTCCAGTTTCAATTGGGTTGTCAGGGAGAGGCTTCAGGGAGCAGATGAGACCTCAGCTAGACTTTTTTTTAATGACAGATGATGATATGAGCTCACATTTATGGACATTTATGGATCTCGGCATTTTCAAACACTATCCTTACAACAACCCCATGAGTGGGTGGGCCAAAGATGGTTTACCTTTGCTTTACAGATGAGGGAACTGAAGCTCAGAAAGGTGACTTGAGTTCGCTTGAACTCGCTAGAGTTCGCACAAATAATAACACGGCAGGGCTTGTCAAACTCGGGTCTTCTGAGTCCAAGACCGCACCACACAGTTTCTATCCATCACGTTATTTAGCTAGTCTGATGATCACTACAGAATCACAGAAATGGTCAGGAGGGAGGTAACCCTTCGAATAGCATGGGAAGAGGTCCAACAGCCTGGTTAGAACTATCTGTGTACTGGGAGGGGGGGTCACTCCTGCAGCACCTGAATTAGCAATCTCACACTTGTTGCATCAGGCAGAAGACTAGCTGTCTCCCTGGCCCTCTCCTGCCCCCCAGCCAAAGCCACCATCATAAGGCCTCTTAGCCACAGGGAGCCGAAGGCAAGCCTGCAGTGAGGAAGCCACAGATGTTTGCCAAGGGATGGGGAAATAGTGCCTTCTCCCTCCCCACCCCCTCCCAGATCTTCCCCATTAACGATGCCACCAAGTGTTGTTCCTTTCCTTTGGAATTCATTTCATGACACCAGCGGCATGGAAACATCTGCTCCCTCCAATCCAGACCCGCAATTTGAATAAATTATCCTGATCTGGCAGCAGCCTATTATTAATGGCTCGAGTTTTATAAGATGCTTTAGTTTAATAATACTGTAGCTCGCTCTGGCACTTCTCCCAGATATTTTTATATTTTGTTCCTCCCCCCTTGCCATTTCCCCTGCTCCCCATCACCCCCATTACTCCCCCAATGGCCTCTCCTCCCCCCTCCACACCCTCAAAGTTGCATGCCTCTGACACCTGCTAGGTTTGTCTGAGAGTACTCTGGGCGCAGGAATTGTTTGGGGCCCCAGAGTCCTTTCAATCACATCCATACCCAGCTGTTTGGCCAGAGCCAGAGTCCTGTCCTAGATAGACCAAAGTGTTCTCTGGATTCAGTTCCTCTGAGAGGCCATGCAGCCCCCTCTTCCCCAGATGCCCCCCTTTATTCCTGGGAAGAGAAGAGTTGTGTTCCCCCCTTCTTCTCCAGCATCTCTCCCACCAGCTAATGACGCAGCGCGCCTCCAAGCCCAGCTAATGCTGGCCGTTTGTCAAACGCCACACTGGGGGCCAGGACGGCACCGCAGCCCTTCACGATGATCAATTGGCACCAGCCCAGCCGGGTGATCCATCTCTGTTCTAAAGAGCTTCCTCTAATTGCCCCGTTAGGCTGGGCCCAATTTGGCCACCTTTTACTTCTTCCAAGCATACTCCAACCAAAAAGATAGGGTGGGGGGCAAGGAGGAGGGAAGAAACAGAAGGAGGATTGGGTGGGGGAGCAACATAGCAAGTTTTTCCTAGAATCTTAATCTCTCTTATCCACCCCTTTAAAAAGTAATGCTAAACTGAGCCATTGGAACAGCACTATGAGAAAGGAGAGAGAAGGGAGGGGAAAGGAGAAAGAAATCATTGCTTCAGAGAAAGCTAAAAGTCAAGAGAATTCAAAGGGAACTTAGAATTTAATCCAACACATATGCATACACACTTTATAGATGAAGAAAATGAAGGAAGCTTTTGAAGCCAAGGGACTTATCCAAGGCCATATTGCTAGTTAGTTGCTCAATTAGAACCCAGATCTTCTGACTCCAGACCAATTGCTTTAACTACAACATGTTCACTACAACATCTTTACCATCAGAGTAGGTCAGAATGCACTTTCAAAATTTATGTATGGAAATAATTGCCCCTAGATGGAGAAAGGGAAAAAAATATGAGAATAAAGGAGAATGAAGTGGTAGCCTCCAATTTCTATCCAGAGGTGTTATTCAACAACCAGTTGACCAGCTAAGAACCAAGAAGAGAAGTCAAGACTTCCCATAGCAAGAGATATTAAGGCTAGTTCAAAGTCAGGGAATTTTCTCAGAGAGGCTTTCCTTCCCCAAAAAGGAAAAGCAGAGAGTCTAATTCAAGAATTTTGGGTTAGGATAGACTCATCCATTTATCTGTAAATGACAGTTAAATGGTGATGTTCCTAGCAGAAATGGAAGGGATAAGATTATCTCTATCTAGCCATGCTTGAGATTCTTATAGAACAAGAAGCTCTAATCGGCCTTTACCCTAGACCAGGGGGGGCATCCCTTTTCTTAATGAGGATTAACTGGGAGAGACAGGGAAAAGAACATAGAAACTGAAGAGAGATACCTTGATAAATATGGTGACAGCTCTGTTTATTCATCCACTTATAACATTTTTGAGTCCTTGTTGTGTTCCTGAGGTTGAAGAAATAACAACTAAAACCCATCCTTCAAAGACTAATTCTAGGCCCCACCTCTTCCATAAAACCCTCCCTGACAATTTTAGGCCACAGAGATGTCTCTCTCCTCTGGCCTCTTGCAGCATTCACAGACCTTTGACAAGAGCTTGGACAAGTTCTCTGGGCCACAGTTTCCTCACATGTTAAATAAGTAAGTTGGATAAGCTAATCACTCTAAATCTATAGCTCTAAATCTGTGATCCTGTGATTAATCCTCACAACTTGTCATTTGATTATACTCTATCTTGTAGAGTCCTTGTATCCCAGTCGTGTGGGAACTTGTCTTCCCAGTTGTTGTAATGTAAGGAACCCTAAAGGATAGTTCAAGAGATTTGAATTCTAATTCTAAATTAACTGTGTGAGCTGGAGCAGCCATTTCTTTTCTTTTCTTCATCTGTAAAATGAATCATTTCACCATGTTTGCCTCAGTTTCCTCATCTGTAAAATGAATCACTTCACCCGGTTTGCCTCAGTTTCCTCGTCTGTAAAATAAGCTGGAGAAGGAAATGGCAAAACACTCTAGTATCTTTGCCAAGAAAACTCCAAATGGGATCATGAAGAGTCAGATACCAGTTAAACAACGAAACAACTACAAAAATGAAGGGTTGAACTAGATGAATTCAAAGGTTTCTTCTATTCCTTGAAATTCCGTGGTGGTTTTTAAACTACACACCATGAACCTTTAATAGCAGGATAACTATTTCAAAAAGTGGGATTTGGGGGGTAATACTTTGTGTTTATGTATCTAATAAAGTTATTTTAAGAAGGGGCCTAGGGGCACTAAAAGAAAACTTAAGAACTTCTGTTCTGTATTCTATGAATTAGACCATAAGTTCTTTGAGAACAGGAATTGTATCTTCTGCCACATCTTTCATATAGTCTAGCGCAGAGATGAGCACACAATAAATGCTTAATAAATATATGTAGAATAATTAATTGTAGGTACTTACTAAATTAATTTTAATCAATCATTTGTTCCTTCAATATAAGTGAATTATTTCCTTTATAAGGATAATGAAAGAAAGAGGAAAGAAAGACTGAACAAATTATCTTTTTTTTAATAAAGCTTTTTATTTACAAAACATATGAGTGATTTTTCTACATTGACCTTTGCAAAAACTTTTTTTTTCCCAAGCTTTTCCCCTCCTTCCCCTCACCCTCCACCCCAGATGACAGGTAATCTAATACATGCTAAATAGGATAAATTATATGACAAATACAATACATGTATACATATCTATAGTTATCTTACTGCACAAGAAACATCAGATCTAGAAAGAGAAGAAGAAAAAAACAACCTAAGAAGGAAAACAAAATGCATGGAAATATTCATAGAAAGCGTTAAAATGCTGTGTTGTGGTTCACACTCAGTTCCCACAGGCCTCTCTCTGGATGTATATGACTATCTTCATCGCTGAACAATAGGAACTGGTTTGAATCACATCATTGTTGAAGAGAACCATGTCCATCAAAATTGATCATCGTATAGTCTTGTTGCTGTGTATAATGTTCTCCTGGTTCTGCTGATTTCACTCAGCATCAGTTCATGCAAGTCTCTCCAGGCCTCTCTGAAATCCTCCTGTTGGTCGTTTCTTACAGAACAATAATATTCCATAACATTCATATACCATAATTTATTCAGCCATTCTCCAATTGAAGGGCATCCTTTCAATTTCCAGTTGACTGAACAAATTATCAAAAAATACAATAAGGCAAATCAAATGGCTAATAGGTTTTATTGGAGAGGTATTGGAGGGCAATCTGGACCAGGTGATTTCATCCATGTAGGAAGCTTCTCATCAAGAAATTCCATTAATCAATACAAATGGGCAACCCTTTTACAGCTTACATGATACAATGGAAAGAGCACTAGCTTTGGAGTCAAAAGACTTGAATTCAAATCCTCTATCTGACTCTTCCTACTTATGAATGTAGCTAAATCATTTAACTTACCTAGAACTCACTTTCTTCATCTCTAAAAAGATGCAAGTAAACTAGATAGCCTCTGAGGTCCCCAGGTCTACAATAATCTTGCCCAGGACCACACAGTTCATATATGACAGAAGAAGACTTGAACTTAGTTTGTCCTGATCCCAAGGCTAGGTTTTCATTCCCTCTGACCTTCATTACTCCTCATGTAGATTTATATTATTCCAGATAACCAATTTAATTCATGTTTCTACTAAAATTGCCATTGTAGGTATGAAGTTAAGGTACTCAAAAAGTAAAACAATATCCCTCCCTCAAAAAGCCACAAAACAAAGGGATAAGGGAAAGCTCTACTCTTGTTGGATCAAAAGGCAGAAGAATTATGAGCTTGGCTGTGGGATTTCTCCCTCCATAAAAAAGTGTATAGCAAATGCTAAAGCAGAATCGTAGATCATAAGTGATTCAGGTGGCGAGAATTCTGAAGAATGGCTAAGCTGGAGGCTGGCGGCCCATACTATGGGGGATTCCACCGGGGTTATTTATGCCACATTCACTTTAATGTGGGCAGAAAATGAAGTCATTTGTTAGCCGGAAGGCTGCTCCACTCTCTGTTTCATCAACACAGGCCAGGCGGTCCTGTGGAGGAGTGGGGCTTAGAGATCCTCAGGGCTACTGGGGATGATTGTGCTTCTAGTATAATTAGGATTTTCCTTATGTTGGCTATTGAAGAATATGTAGATAGATACTTAGAGAGAATCTACAGGTGAAGAGACTTAACATAAGATCTGAAAGCAGCCTGAATGAAGCAGGTTAGAGGGACATCAAACTGAGAATTAGGAGGCTAAAGTTCTAGCTCAGTCACTACATGACTCTGCTTATTACTTTGCTTAATCTTTGGTGGTCAGTTTCCTCATCTGTAAAATGGATTGAAAAATGATGATTTCCAAAGGCAACATATTGCAATGGAAAAAATGTTAGTGTTGGAGTCATGGATTTTAAAATCCTTTTCTACCTGGCAATGTCACAACCTCTCTTGACCTCATCTTCCCCATCTGTAAAATAGGACAGGGGCTTGATCACATGTCCTCCAAGTTCCTCTCTGCCTCTAAGTCTGTGATCCTATGACTTAAGATTCTTTATAAAATCTGGGGGCTAGAATGATGAACTTGGAGTATTAAGTTCTTGTCTTTATGCCACATTCCCTGTCATTTAATTCCCTCAATTCCCTCATCTATACAATGGATAGACCTGTTGTACCTACCACACAGGACTGTGTGGGACTCAATGAGATGAGACATTTAAGGCATTTTGAAAACCTTAAAAAGCTATATAAATGTCAGATATTTTAAGTTCTATTATTTTAAATTATTAAGTAAGAGCAAGTTTCCTTGCCTTTATCATCTATCTCTATTCTGCTCTCATAGTTTTTTTTTTTTATTTTGGAAAAAAATAAAAGGTAGGTAGGGTGGAAGTACATACATATGAGTTCCAGTCAGCTTTGAGACCAACTCACAATATGACCTTTGGCCTCAATTTCCTCATTTTTCAAAGGAGAGACAATAAGTTCTTCCTTGTCTACATCACAGTGTTATAATGGAAGTGAGATAATTTTGAAATCACTTAGTAAAATATTTCAATTTGGTGCAAATTATGAGACCCTCAGAGCCAAATTTGTAAATGTCATCGTAAGCACTGCTATGAGATACTCAGACATGCAAGGGTCCTCAAATTTGGAGAAGGGGAATTTACTTATTTTATTCAAGCTTTTGTTCCAGAGTAGAATAACACTTCAACAATCTTAGAAAGTTGGTTTCTCTCAATGATGAGTAAGTCTAGTGTTTAAGGAAATGTGACATGGGGTTGGTAGGGTGGAAGGAGAGAAGGAGCTGTGTTTAAAATAAAGGTCTGAATTGTCTATTTCCTGGACAACCAAGCCCATCTGGCTTTTCCCCTTTAATGGATCTAGAAAAAAGAATACTCCATTTATTTAGGGTCTGTGAGAACCAAATGTAAATGGAATTGGTTACCTTCTGTTGTCATCTTTTTCCCTCATCTCCCATGGAATGGCCTTCCTTCAGAGGGAAGCTACCAAGACTTGTATACAATCACTTCTTCCTTTCTTTTCCTTGAACACAGCTGATGGCAAGGATCAACTCTGCATTTGACCCAAAGACACATTAGTGGTTTGATGTAGGACTTCATCTCTCCCAGCTCTTTTTTCTATGCCATCTCCATGACAAATATATTGTAGCATTTTTATTTATCTGCTTGTCCTTTTCACCCTATTATGTTCCTTCTCTTCTATATCTATCTTCCTTTCTCATTTTTTCTCTCTCCCTTTGTTATCCGTCTCCCTTTGTCTCTTCTTCCCTCCCCTACAATTTCTTCCCACCCTATCTTCAATATCTCTTTTATCTTAAAAGATATTTCTGGGTTTTTTTCTGGAGAGAAATTTAAAATTATCTAACTCAACTCCTTGATTTTATAGTTGAAGAGAATCAGACTTAAAGTCACATAATGAGTTAATGGTAGAAGCAAGACTAGAACTCAGTTCTCCTAACTCTAAATCCCCCTTCTCTCTCTGTCTCTCTCTCTGTCTCTGTCTCTCTCTCTGTCTCTCTGTCTCTCTCTCTCTCTCTGTCTGTCTCTCTCTGTCTCTCCCTTCTTCCTCCCTTTTTCCTTTTCTCCTTCCCTCCTTCCCCCATCCCTCCCTCTTCTGTCTCTCTTCTTCTCTCTCCTCTGTCTCTCTCCTTCTCTCCATATCCCTCTCCTTTTCTCTCCCTCTTCCTCCTCTCTCTTGTATCTCATATCCCTCATATCTTTATATCCCTGTCTCCTCTTTTCTCTTTCTTCTTCATCTTCACTCCCTGAATCTCTTGACCTCTGACTCTGTCTCCTGTTTATATTTTATGTTATTTTTGTATCTGTCACTGCCCTTTCTACTCAGTCTCTCTGGATCTTAATATCTCAGTTCACAATCTTTCCTTTTTCTCAGTCTTTTGACTTCTCTTTGTTTTGATATCCCTAATTCAATCACTTTGTGTCTTTCCTGATCTTCCTTTTGGTGACCCTGTCTTATCATCAATCTTTATAAGCCTGTGGTTCTCTCTTTGCTTTTTACTTCACCCTTTCAAATGGTACACAACTGGTATGTGGAGGAGAAGGGTTATGCATAAGAGTACAAAATTCACTAACGATCAAAGCTAGTCACGTCCCAGCAGATAGTGATTCAGCACCATGGACAGCAGTACACAAAGTCTTGATGGCTAAGAGTATAATAGAGCCCTTTGGAGGAACACACAGAGAAAAACAAAGACCCTGCAAGATTGTCCAGCTTTGTATTAGATACTGGAGGAGAAAGGAGAAGAAAATAGCCCTGGCCCTCAAGAAATTTGCAGTCTAAATAGAGAGATGATAAAATTCATATATGGAACAGCTACAAAGTAATATAAGATGGCATATAAAGCTGTGTCATAATGGAAAGAGCACTGGTTTTGGCAACAAAAGATCTGAATTTGAGTCCTGATTCTTCTGCATCTCAGTCTCCTGATCTGTAAATGAAGATATCTTCTTCATAGTGTTATAAAGATAAAATGAGAAGATATCATTACAATGCTTTGAACATTATAAATTATTATAAATATCAATTATCCTCATCCTCATCCTCATCCTCATTTCAAAAAGAACAAAAACACTATGGGTTGTTCTAACCATTGAGGCTTCAAGGCAGATATAGATCGTACATATATCTTTAACCTGAACCTTGAAGAAAGGTAGGTTTTAGATAGATACAATAGGATTGATCCAAGATTTGCCAGTGAGGGGAAATAGCTTATGCAAAGATCCAGAGGGTGGAACAAACATGAGATGTACAGAAGATGGTGAGAAGACTGATCTGAATTAAGTGGAGGACATATGTTGAGAAAGAAAGGAAAAGTAGGTTGGTTCATTGTGCTTAAACACACCCCCATAGCCTGATATTAAAAGTCTTATCTGGCCTATGGTAGCATTTTAAAAAATCAGTTTACAGTACTTCAGCCTTATAAAAAGAAAAGCAAGGAAAGTTTTGGTATAAGTCAATGTAGAGAATTCAGGAAATAAGCAAGGAAATCTCTTGCCTCCATAGGCCTAGCATAATACTAAATAAATATCTGGGAGGCTTCTATGTGGAGCAGATAACTTTGAGAAATAATATCGCTCTATCATTTCTCTGTTTTTAGCCAGGATAAGATGAAGGTGCATCAGGTACCTATAAGCCACACAGACAATGACAATATTTGGCTATCTCATTAAAAGGGAAAGATTAAAACTTGAAATCTAATGGGTAGAACTACTCCTAGCCTTTCCCTGCCCCCCATTCCCTTCCCCTCTACTCCATATCCCCCCCCAAAAAAGGAAAACATTCTGTGAAATTGAAAAATGGTGTTCAGTGGAGGGTTTAAAGACATTTTGAATTTAAAATATATTTTAAAGGTCATTTTCAGCAGTAATTATGTTATAATGGTGGAGCTTTTAGCAAAAGCATAGTCCCAGAGTAATATCTGACCAAATGGAAAGTGGCAGTAGCCTCAGTCTCCTTTGGCACAGTGAGGGGAGTGACACATAGGGTCAGCCCATTTGGAGAATTCAATTCAATTCAGCCTGTATATACTTAATCCTTCCTCTGACCCAGCCCTATTCTAGGCCTTCTGTTTTCCCTCCCTTTTAAGAATATAAGCTTGATTAGGCTAGAGATCCTTTCTTATTTATCTCAATAGTTTGTTTTTTTTTAGTCAGTTAGCACATAGTAGGTGCTCAGATAATTACATGTTGAGTGAATAAATTAGATAATTAAAAAAGCACAGTCTTTGCCTTTGAGAATCTCATGGCCTGAGGAAATGAGATTTACATAGACTAGAAAATTATGAAACAACATATGATCAGGTATGTGCAACATTGGTTCAAGATTGGTTCAATCCCAGAGCTAGAGCATGGAGTTCAACTCTATTCAGCAAATACTTCTTCAGTATCTACTATGTTGTAGAAGATCAGAGGATGGAAGAAGTCTCATCTGGAGAAACAGGATTTTAGTAAGATTTGGACAGGTTAAAGGGAAAAGGAAGGGAACTCCAGAGAAGAGAAATGCTAAGAGCAAAGGCAAAAAGCTGGGGATTAGCATGGCTTGTTTAGAGGATACAGAAGAAATGTGCCCAGCAGGAATATAGGGTCCATTTGAAGACCCTATCATCAAGTTGTGAAGGGCCTTGAACGCCAAACTAAATAGCTTGAATTTGATTTTGCAAGCAGTGTGGAAGTGCTGGAGATTTTTAAGTAGAAAAGAACATGATCAAAGCAATGTCTAGGGAGATTCATCTGGCAGCACAGATTCATCTGGCAGTACAGGATAGATTGGAAGGGAGAGAGATAAGAGAAAAGGTCAGCTTGACACCTGTTGCTGCCCTCTTCTATGTCTCTCCTGGGGACTGAAGCTGGCAAGTCTAGGATAACCTTTTGTAGGATGGTCAGGTGGCTGGTTTTTGTGTGCCCAGGGTCTAGAGCTCCTGGATTTTCTTACTCCATTAATTATCTCCTCTACACACAACTCACTTATGCTTTTCCCTAAGTCACTGTCTGCATTTGAAAATTTCTCCCCATTTCTCTCTCCAACTATTTCACTATTTACAGGATTTTAGAGTTCAAAAGGGCCTTTGACATCATTTAGTCCAAGCTTCTTGTTTTATAGATGACACTGAGGTCTTAAGAGGTTAAATTCTTGTCTCCTTCAAAATTCATATTCTCCAGAACGCCTTCCCTTATTAATCCCACTGGACTCTAATCATTTCAGTTGCTCTTTTTTTTTTTTTTACCATATTCATTTACTATACTTTGTAAGTATTTTAAAGTCATTTTTATGTTTATATTTTCCACCCCCATCCTGTCAGAAAAGGGTCTCTAAGGGCAAGGCCTGGATTTTTCCCATGAGACTATAATCCTGGGAACTACCCAAAAGTTGACATTTATCAATTCTAATGGAATTGACAACATATACACACACACACACATACACACACACATATCCCTTATCTGTGCTGAGAAGACATCTAAATGAGTACTAAGTAACCCAGGAAAAAAGGATTGTAGTGAATGCTAGACTATCTGAACCATCTGTAGTAAATCTTGCTCCTAAGTTCTTGTTACTATTGTCACCTACTCTACTCCTTTAGGGAGCCATTCCACCTTCTGTTCAGAAATAGAGGTTGGAAGGAAAAACATTTATTCCCTCCCCACACCACTATAAATTGACATGAGGATTCTAGGTCATTTTGAATTTCCTATTTTTAAATTCCTAATCTATTCTTTTTATTTGTAATAACTGGGTCTCAGTCATATATACAAAGGCATGATTTTCTCTTTCAAAGGTCAGGAGAGAATCACAACTCATCTACCAGGGATGAGGGAAACAGAGAAGAGACCAGACATTTCAGAGGCTTGATAATCCCTGAGGGCTCTGAGATCTTTGGAGTCACATTCAAGACAGAACAGGATTATTCATTCAGATGTTGCTGGAGCAATGGTTCCTGTGACATTTCTTTGGAGCCAAAATACAGTTCTTAGAAATGACATTGCTCAGGAAGGTCCCAAGAAGAGCAATTCTAGTGAAAACAGAATGGATGGATTGAAGAGGGGGTGATGGTATTGATAGAGTGGTGTATGAGGGCAGATTGAAATGATGAGATCACAAAGATGAGGAGCAAGAAGAGGTATAATCATAGGCTTTATCACTGAAACAACCTTCTGAACTGGTCCCTCTGCTGCCAGGCTTTTCCTGTCCAAGCCACTCTGTAGGTTACCTTCAAATTAATCTTCTTGGAACTGATTTCATCATTCCATTCATTCCTTAAAATGTTCTGAAGTCTGTTTTGCATCAAATGAAAAAGCTAGCACTGAAAATAGAGGGATAAGATATGGACCTATGATTTCACTGACAGAGAATTCCCCAATAAGAAAACCATTTCTACCAATGCAGGTCAGAAACTTTTCTGCAACTTACAAGTTAAGTGACTTTTCCAGGGTTATAAAATCAATATATATCAAAGGCAGGACTTAAATTCAAGCTTTCTGTTTCTGAGATCAGTTTTCTATCAACAATGTTGCACAGCCTCTAATTTCAGAATACAAACAATTCATCATATATCTATCTTCTAATGATCTTTATTTTAGTTTGTATGAAGTAGTTCTTTCTCTAAAATAGAGTTATAAACTCTTTGAGGGCCTAGTCTGGGTCTCATTAAGGACTGAACATGTGGCACAAGGTCAGGAAATATTTATCAATCACTCAATCAAATGATTTTAACATCAAGAAAGGTTGATGTGATATTATTTCTATTATTCCTCAAACCTCATATACTAGACAATTCCCTACCCTCACCGCCAGTTGTATATACATACTGAAGCTATGAGAGATCATTTTTGTCCAATTCAAATAGAGGTAGTCCAAGTAGATTTCAATTAATCAATCAAATAATAAATATTTATTGTGCAGCTACTAAGTTTATGAATATGGGCTAGACTCTGTACTTATCCCTAAGACCCGAGGATTTAGGAATATTGGTAAAGGATGAAAACCTGATAAGTCATTGACAAGGAATTTGAGAGGATGACAGTGGCAAAATGGATCTTGGCCTTTCCTCAAGGATCCCTCAGTATGCTTATCCAAGCTTGGGGATCCAATTCCTAAGGGACATTAGGACTTTTCTGGAAGGCATTTCTCATAGGTAGATACCATGCTCCTCCTCACTTCAATCCCAAAAGGGTCAGGAGAGTTGTCAAGCATTCCTAGATAGTAACCCCTTCTCTTCTGAAGCTGCAATATCCCAGAAGCTTGGCAACAGCAAGCAAAAGGCAGTGAGCATATGGGAGGAGGTGTCGAGAGATAGGAAATAAAAAAACACACACACGCACGATGATGTATAGTAACAAGAGAATGCATCGTTTCCCATACTGTATCATAAATATCGTATTTATAACATTAATTAAATGCTGGAGACTTAAATCATTTATAATAGAGATGCAACCACTCAATGAACTGTTAGCAGAGTCAGCGCATTCTCGCTCGGGCAGGATTGGACAGAGAGCGATGGCTCCAGCTCCCAGCACCACTGGGGAAAGCAGACCTCCCAGGGCTTTCTCCTCAGAGCAGAAGTGTTGTCACAGAGCACGAAAGCCTCTCAGTCATCCTCCTGTCTCTGGGAGGGCCACTGCTCAGGTGAGCCCTGATTCAGGAAAAGGTACCCTCCTCTTGATTCCTTTTGACCTCCCAATCACTTAATTAAAAAGCATCAGGTAAATTCCTACTCTACTATCTGCTCTGGCCTATGCTGAAAATTGCAAGGAGATAGAAGACAGAGATAGGAATAGAAGGCAATGTGATGAGAGGACCAAAAGTCACATTCATGAGATCTTTCAAGAACAATGCCATCTATTATCAAGTCTTACGGGGCAGCTAGCTGGTGCCACAGTGCACAGAACACTAGGTCTGGAATCAGAAGACTCATCTTTGTGAGTTCAAATCTAGCCCCAGACACTGGGCAAGTCCCTTAGCCCTGTTTGCCTGAAACAACTGAACAACAACAATTTTATTAACCTATAATTTGCTTAGTCTCTGTTTCTCAGATTAATAGAGTCATACTAACATATTGTTATTATGGCAATTGTTATCATGGCAACTGGGGATTATTTTCTCCATTTTACAGGTGAGAAAATGTCTTTTCAGAGGGGGCATGAGGGATGCAAGCTTTGCACAACAAATGGTGGTTGCATGAGCTCCTTTGAGGCCATCCATCAGATCCAAACTTTTCATTTTACAGATGAAAGGTGAAATGACTTGCTCAGGGCCACCTGGATAATAAATGTGTAAGATAGCATTTAAACTCATGACTTCCTAACTCTGAGTCCAGTGCTCTAGCAACTCATTGTGTATGCTATGGATTCTTTATTGTTATAGAGCAGAAAAGAAGTTCCTCTTTCCCCTTCTCAGGAATACATGAGTTTGGGAATATAGAAGGAATCATAGTTTAAAGGAAAACCCAACATATAAAGAAAGTGCCCAAAAAGGAATTTTTCCATTTTACTAAATGGCAATAACCAGGGTAGACCTGTTTGAAGAGGCCAGCACATGATCAAGGACCTCATTCTAGAGCAGAGGGTCCTCATCTTTTTTGTGTCATGAACTCCTTTGTCAGCCTGGTGAATTATATGAACCCTTATACATTGAAAATGCATAAAAATGAAATGCACAGAATGACAAAAGAGTCCTATTATATGGAATCAAAGATATTTTTTCTCATCCAAATTTCCAATCCAAATCTATCCACAGACCCCAAGTTAAGACTCAGAACAGAAGTGAGGGAATCAGAAAGAAAATCCAGATTGCTCAGGGACTTGGAAAGAAAAGAAAAACCTAAAAATTATTCAATTAAGGGAAGAAGGTACTGGAGGTTTCTCCCGAGGCAAGATTGACTGAAGCTTTTTCTAGGTTGGAGTCAGGCCTCATGCCAGGTAGATTAGAAATGAGCTATTATTGTTTACCTTTTCTCTAAGAACACAATAATGACAACAACAATATTCCCCCAAATATTAACTATAAAACCAATAACACAGCAAATTGTTCCTTATCCATTTCTATCCAAACTCTATCAAATATGAAAAGAATAAGAGTAAAAACTGGAATTTATATAACATGTTAAGGTTCTAAGGTTTAGATGTAATATTTCATTTGGGCCTCTATTTGTGTGTTAGACATTAAAGGGATTATTATCCCTATTTTTATAAGTGAGGAAATATCATTTTAGAGGGGGCAAAGTGACTTGCCCAGGACCACACAGCTAGTAAATAGTGGCCAGATTCAAATCCAGTCCTTCCTTATTGAAATCTGGCACTCTTCCCCCTCTGCTAGTTGAGCTAGATTAAGGATGTTTTAAGAAAATATTCCCAGGCTCAATAATTCTCAAGTTAGTACCTTGTGGTCAGGAGTCAGTCAGAAAGCCCTTATGAAGTGGTTACTATGGGGCCAGGCTTTGAGCTAAGTGCTAGGGATACAAAGAAAGGCACACAGTAGGTGCTTCCTAGATAGATATACTTTATTTCTTTGAATGCTAATAAAGTTCTTAAAAACAAACAAGCAAACAAACAAACCTCTCTGACTCAGGAAATAAAGGGAGAGAAGTGGCCAGACAGGCAGGCAAGGATAAGTACTGGTAGAAGAGAGGGCTAGGCTTGAGGTCTGACCTCCATTCCTTAGGGATGCTGGGTCCAGTACGTATCAGTTCTCAGCAGAGCTGAGAGAATCTGCCTTTCTCCTTCTGCCTGGGGTCCGATTATCTCCCACTTGCCTCCCTGGGGGCCAGAATATTCAGGATCTGGTGGGGAAGAAGGACAGAAGGAAGGGAACAGGCAGGAAAGAGGAAGGAGGGGAGGGAGATGAGGCTGGAACTGTGATTCAGGCCTGGCCAGGTTCCAGAAATCTCTGTGCAATCAACCAAAGAAACACATTTGAGAAAACAGAATTGTAAAAGTAACTTTGAAGACTCTGTTGCCATGGGAACAGATCTGTAAATACTTAACTGCAAACATTAAGTGACATGCAGCCGCGATTCCGGCCTGCACAGGGAAGGGATGGTAAATTTCACCCACTCTTTAAATAATCAACTCTGATGTTTTCTCTGTCTCTCTCGGCCTGCTCCCTCCTCCTCCCTTATTCCTACTCCTTCTCCTTCCCACCCTCTCTCTGTCCTTGCTCCCACTCCATTTTATCTCCCTCATCCTTCTCCCAGTCCCCTCCTTTCAGGCTCCCTCCCATTCCCAGATCTTTCCTCTTTGTTCTTCTCTAAAACCCTCTGTGTTACGGAGAAGATAGACCCCAGACCCCAAGGGCCTTTGTCAATCCTGAGCCCAACTGGAGGTGGGGGAGATTGGAGGAGGTCCCAATCTGATGGGGAAGATATCTCTCTCCATCTCATGTCCAGTTGGATGAGAAAGAGACATAGGGCAACAACTTGGGAAGGGATGGAAGGGAAAATACTACTAGTGAAGCCCTGGTCTCTCAAACACCCTTAAACAGAAAGCAAGATGATAAATTGTCCCTGTGCTCCCAGCAGGGGAGTTCTGCATGAAATCTGTCACCTTCTCATGTTAGTGCCCCTTCTGCAGTGTTAGAATCGAACTCCCCTAGGGGTAAATTATCATCATCTAGGCCAGAGAAGGTAGAAGGGGGAGGTGGCAGCCATTTGCAGGTGCTGGGAAAAAGGTTAGAGTGCTAAGACTAGCACCAAGATTTGCAGCATGAGTTTGGGGAGGGCAAGGGGGAAAGGTGAGTCCTTATCAGAACAGGCCTATACCAGATTGATGCCTTTAGAATTAAGGACCGGGATGCAATCCCAAAAAAAAATACAAAGGATTCCTGAAAAGTCAATAGTCATGGCTTAGGGGACAGAACTTAGATGTCTCTGGTTGTAGCTCACCTTCCTGAGCCAGGGATAAGGAAAGGGCGGGGTTCAGATGCCTCTTGACTATCTCGAGGGAGGAAATCCCTGAAAAAGAAGTCAGTTCTCAAGGAAGGTAAACCAAATTCTAACCAAGGGGCCACAGCAATTCTCCAAAGCACGCTTAGGTACAGGACAAGGTCCCTCACATCCAGCAAAGAGTGGCAGGGGACTTATCTATGACATTAACTCTCCCTCAGTTTCTTAAGCAATAGAATAGGCCCTTCACCCCTAAAAGAGCCTCTGCTCTGTGACCATAGCTGGGTGGCTTTGGGGAAAGCGTCTCCCCTCTCCCGGTTTCCAGCTCTAAGACGGGGCTGCCCACGGATCCTTCCGGCTGTGGCCTTTTTTGAATCGGGATATTCTGGGATAAGCACTAGATGTGAAATCGGATGCCTAAGACAGAATGGGAGAGCAGAGAGAGGGCTGGACTTGGAGTAAGAAAGGCACAGGTCAATTCCTACTCTGTGACCCTGGACAAGTCACTTATTTGTGTGACTCCTCCAAGTCTGTGTCTGAGCCCCAGTTTCTTCACTGGCCAAGCAGGAAGACCGGGCCCCTTGCGGCTCTAAATCTATGACGCTGTCGCCCGATTCAAGGCTTCCTCCGCCCCTCACTGCCCGTGCGATCCAAACAATCTAGAGGCAGTGCCTCCCGGCTCCAAAGCTCTGGGAGCCTCCTCTTGGGATTGATTCTGCAGGGGTCAGAAGAAGCTAGGAAAAGGCAGGCTGTGGAAGGCCTTCCACAAAGTGGCTAAGTAAGGAAAGCCCGCCCCCTGCTGGATTTTCCGGACGGTGGCTTCATTGCCAATGCTCTTGACACACGGCAGGGGGCCGAGACAAATCCCAGGGCGGAAGGGGGGCGCTGTCCCCAGCCAGGGGGCGTCCTACCACCTTGCCGTCCCCCGGAAGCAGAACCCCCGGAAAGGGGAGGATGGCGCAGTGTGAGAGAGAAAGCGCTGAAAGTACAGTCAGAAGACCTGGGTTTGAGTCTTGGCTCTGCCATTTCCTTCCTGCGCCACTTTGGCCAAGTCACCCCCTCTCTGGGGCTGTAAAATGAGACAGATGGGCCCCACAAGTCAGGAAAGAGAGTGTTAAGGACTTAACCTGAATCAACTGATGGCACAGTGAATAAAGGGCTAGGTCCGAAGTCAGGACGTCCTGGGTTCAAATCCAGACACTAGCTAGTCACTTGGCCTCTGTTTGCCTCAGTTTATTCAACTAGGAAATAATGGCCTCCTAATGTCCCATGGTTGTTGGAAGAATCCGGTGAGGAAATATTTGTAGTTTTAAAAAATAAAAGGCATTTAGTACAGCCTTAGCACATAGTCGATGCTGTGTAAATGCTTACTCCCTTTCCCAAATATATACCAAGAATTTCACCAAGTGTGGGGACACAAGTACAAAAGTGAATATACTCCTCACTGCCCTCAGTATTTACATGCTAATAGGATGTGTGTATGAGAATGGTGGCAAGGGATGAAGTATTTTGGCTTAGAAGTTTACAAAGTTGCTGAATGGAACCAGAGGGATATAGATTGGCACTCTTTCCAGTAACAATGACAATATTGACTTGATTATGGTTCCAAAACTGGAAAGGGTATGGGGGAAGAGAAGAGATAAGAGGATAGGGGATACCTGAAGGGGGTATCTGGGGAGCCAAAGTGAAACATGGCTAGAACCATGTAAATGGGCCCTCTGGGCTGCTCACCCATCAGGACAGTGATACCCCAGGGCAAGGAATCAAACTAGGATGGCAAGACTCTTAAACTGAAAACAGATAGTCTCTATAATCCCTTCTAGCTCTTAAATCAGTGACCTGTAATCTAGCTTTCTATGGTGGCAGTGGGGGAAATGCCCAATTTGGAGTCAGAAAGACCCAAGTTCAAATCCTTCCTCAGACACTTCCTAGCTGTGCCACCCTCACCTAATTCACAAGGTTAATGTGAGGGAAAAATCAGATAACATAAGAAAAGATCTTTGCACATCTTAAATGCACATGTAAAAATTATTGTTGTTGTTACCATTATTATCTAGCTTGGAATGGAGGCGAAAGACTCTCCAGGCAAGAGATCAGCTTTGCAAATTGGTCTGTGTACTGTTACAGGTGGCTTTGTGAGGATGTTTTCTATACAGTTTGTGGTGATTTTGTATACTGAGGACACTCCATGGGAATGTCAATTGAGGCAAGGTGGGTAAGGAAGGATGAGGAGTAGGGAACTCAGTTCTCTGTTTCCTGTTCATGAATCATATCTTCCCAACTTGATCATGAACTTGACAGGGCAGAAAATATCTCTTCACTTGCCCTCCCCCTTCATGGGGCTTAGTAAATGCTTGCTGATGGATCAATCATTCTGTATCCATATGTATATGACACAACACAGTACAAGCATTTATTGCAATATAGATGGCATTGTATAAGCATATTCCTAGATGTGTGTATGTGTGTATGGGGGGGGGGTGTCCAAAAGACATCCTCAAAAGGATGGTGAAAATGGGGTTAGTAAGGAGAGTCTATATCAGACTAGATTGGAAGCAGACTTGCCCTTGTGTATAACTTGATGGTGAAATCACAGGAAGGGTTGTCAGAATTGCCTCCACCCTCCTAGTTCACATGTTTAAAATCCCACTCCCTTTTGTATAGCCCCTTTTATACTGGTTATGGAATCCAAGTACCTGCAACTAAGAAGTGACCCTCTAAGAGAATTCAAAAGGGCCTGAAACATAAAGAACAACAGGTTAAAGTAACCTTAGGGGTTTGGGCAGGCATTGGAAGACAGCCCCAGAAAGAGATACTAAAGACTAAGAGACCTTTTTTTGAAGGTGAGATGGCTCATTTTCCCCTCAGATGAACCAGAGAGAATCTTAACTTGTCAGAAGAGTTGAATCAGAAAACCCTGGGCCAAAAATGGCCTGGCCTTACAGATTAAAAATAGACTCCTAGATGTGAGGGGTTTCTAAATGTGGTAGGACTCCTGAGTGGAGCACAGCTGGCCTCTCTTTTGCCCTATGTCAGTGCCCTGTATTAAGTCTGGACCTGCCCACTAATCAGGCCAGGACCCAAGAAGTTTTTGCTATATCAAGACACTGGACCTGGAAAGTTGTGGCAACTAAAAACCTCATTCCAAGCAAGAGACAATAAAGCAAAGGAGGAACACTGTCTTGGAGAGGTAGGGATAAAGATCAGGAGTAAACTGAGGCAGCCTTTCAAAAACTTAAGAGGATCAGATAGATTTGGACACTTAAGCCAATTTCTGCTTGCTGTGTCCATCTGCTACCAAGAGACCTAGTCAATTATGGGAAATAGCTATCCATCAGTCCCATATTTCCTATCACATAACAATACCACAAATAGGTGGAACAGGGATAAAGTGCCAGGCCTTGATAAAGTCAGGAAAAGTTCTCCTCTTCCTGAGTTCAGTTCCAGCCTCAGACACTTACTAGCAGTGTGATCCTGGGCAAGTTACTTACCTGTAAAATGGACTGGAGAAGGAAATTTCAAACTACTCCAGTTTTTTTGCCAAGAAAGCCCCAAATGGGGTCACAAAAAGTCAGATGTGACTGAAAACAATTGAACAAAATGATAACGCCAGTTCAGCAAACCCAGATGTCTAGAATCTAATCTGGCTAGTCTTTATTGGGCATCTATTGTGTGCCTACCCCTTTTCTGGATGACAAAGGTGAGGGAAACAGAAGACTTCATACCTGTACACAATGAATTCCAAGCCTAGTTAGGGGAATATTTTGCCTTCAGCAAACATCATAGAATAGTTTTGGTGAGACGTGGGGGGTCTGTAGAACCAGAGAACATCACCAGATGTTGTAGATACTAAGACAGAAGCTAGGGCTGAGGCTGAAAGTTCTTCCAAAAGTTCTGTTACTGTTATCCTTTATGGCAAAAGACAACTTGGACATAACTACCCTCCACCTTTCCAATTCAGGCCCATCCTTCAAGAGCTAGTTCAAGCCCTACATGCTTCATGGATCTTCACTGATAATTGTTGTCTACCCTGATCTCTTCATTCTCTCACCCCATGGCCATATAGTCTAAAGCCCTTTATTATTCTCCAAATTGTTCTCTAATTGTTTTGTTTGGGGGGATCCTGCCTCCCCAACTAGACAGGGCAAGAACCACATCTCTTTCCCTTGTGTTTGTAGCCAAGCCTAGCACAGAGCAGGACACAAGATATTTAATACAAGCTTGCTAGATTGAATTGAATTAGCAGCAAAAAATTCCTTTAGTTAAGGTCATTCCAGTAGATTATTGTGAAGAAATGTGAAACATTTCTGTGAAACTAGATAAAATTTTGGAAATGCTGCCGAAACATAGCAGATCTCATTCTTGAACATGTCCTTCATGTATTGAAAGTTCCTCAGATGTTTTAGGCAGCTAGGTGTTGCAGGTGCATTGAATGCTGGATTTTGAATGAAGACGACTTGAGTTCTAATTCTAAGACATTCATTGGTTGTGTGAAAACCTCTGAGGTCCCTTCCAACTGTAAGAACTTTTGGTGCCATGTCTCCTCAGTGTCTGGATGTTAGTAGGTACTCAATAAATGCTTGTTTAAATATTGAACCATATCATTCTAGAGGCTTGTAGCTGGAAGGGACCATCATAGTCACTTAATTCAACTCCCTTATTTGACAGAGAAAGAAAATGAGGCTGAAGAGAAGTTTGCCTAAGGTCACATAGCTAGCTAGTTCTCAGGGCTGCTAAATCTCAGGTCTTTTAACTCCTCAGTGAAAGCACTGTACTTGCTGAGGAGTACAACACTCATCCTGTTTCCCAGGGTTTGTGGATATCTAATTCTGGCTCTTGTCCAGTACATCTTGAGCATTATTCTGAATGTCCTGGGGCTTGTACCTCATGTAGTTTGTTACTCCAGTTATCAGGGCATTTGTTCCATTGTTCTACACCTCAAACTCAGCACAGGGGAAGATACACTGAAAGTACCAACCAATGTTTATTGTTGATGAACATAACACTTGATCCTAGGGATGAATCTAAATTTGGGGCATTAGTAAGAGAAGGGAAAGGAAGGAAAAAAGCATTTATATAGTACCTGCTATGTGCAAGGCATTATGCTAAGTGCCTTTTACAAATATTATTTCATTTTAATCCTTGAAACAACCCCGAGAGATAGATGCTTTTAATGTCCTCATTTTACAGTTGAGGAAACTGAGAATGACAAAGTTAAGTGATTTGACTAGATAAGCATCCGGGGCTGGATTTGAACTCAGATCTTCCTGACTCCAGGCCCAGGATTCTATCTATACTATCTATGGACTGCCTGATGGTTTCCATATAGCTTATATCATGTACCGCCATATGTACTCTCCAGCTCTAGATAGAAGACTTTGCATGGCAGGGTCATAGGCATATAGATTTAGAGCTAGGAATGACTACAGATATCATCTTGTCAAACTCCCTCATTTTACAGATTAAGGAACTGAAACTAAAGAGGTTACAAAGTCACACATGCCAGCATGGGGGCAGGGCTGGGCACAGTGTAATGCAAAGGAACTGGAGTTGGGGTAAGGACAACCTTCAGGAATTACTAGCTACATAACCTGAATAAGACACTAAACTTCTCTGTCCTTCAGGTTTTTCACTTATAGAATGAATGGGCTGGACCCAGTGATCTTTTAAGAAGCCTCACTCTAAAACCCATGACTCCAGATTTGGAGTTGCTTCCACCATATTAAGCATGATATATACACTTTGCAGGTCCTGCCCTCCAGGAGCTAAAATTCCAGAGGGGAAAAATCTGGTCTTTTATTATAGATGAAGATTTCAAAAGTCAGAAGGATTGAAGGGAAGAAAAAGCTGTAGGATAATTTTTTTCCCCTAGGGATATTCTTCCCCAGAAAAGAGGAGGGAAGGGGAAAATAAAACCTATCTTTTTCCATTGAATATTTCCATTCCCCCCCCCCAGGCTTCCACATCTCCAAATATACCAAACTTGGTTATTTTATGTGCAAATTGAGTTATATAATACATAGTATGTTCATAAGCTAGCAAAGTAAGTAGATCTGTGAAGGGTGATAAAAATAAATATCTCACATATTTCAATTTTACCCACAATTTCATTTTTAAAGGAGTTTTTTCCATTTTTCCATTTTCTAATTAGAATTTTTGGGAATTTTATACTTTTATCCTAGGATTAGTTAAGCAAAATTGAGAGTTTTTGCTCCATTTCCACAGCTACCCAGAACCCCCAGTGAGGCTCTAGCCAAACTTGTTCTCCCCAAATAGAGTTCAAGGATCCAGAATTACTCTTCCCTCCCTCCATCATCAAAATTCCCATTCACTCTGGGCACAGCTCTCACTTAGCTGGCATAGGAAAAAAAAAACAACCTAGTAAATGAATTCTACTTAAGTATTCATAGCTGATAATATCTTAATGGTACCTTTCCCAGAGGAATTTACATTTTAAGAAAGGAGCCCAAAGGACAATTCATATAGCTAAAGAATGAAGTATTAATGGAGCATTCAAGACACCTTGGTAGAATGGAGGGGAGAGGAATAAAATTCTGGCCCAAGAGTTAGGAAGATCAGAGACTAAAATCCTGTCTTGTACTACCTGTGTGACATTGGGAAGTCAATTTATTTTCCAAGAGCTTCTGTTTCCTCTTCTGTAAAATGAATGAATTGAACAAAATGGCCTCTGTGGTTCCTTGTAACTCAAATCTCTAATGATTTAAGGTACCTGCCTAGTGGTCTTTACCTCATATCAATGGCTGATTACTCTGTTGACATAAACAAGACAAAGAGATATTTTTAATTCTCAACCTCCACTCCTTTGTCTTTATCTTCTTTACATTTGCCCATTTCTTTCACCTATCTCAACTCCCTCTTCCCATTGCTTTCTCATTCACGGATTCAGATTTCAGGCTAATGTTTATTGGAACAGCTTGTCCTTGAATCCTTGATCTTGTCAAGGAAAGGCACATAAAGCCATCAGGAACATTGAAGGAGGCAAGAGAATTAGTATAGAGAGGAAAGCTAGATCCATGGTCATACAGTGGGTGAGCTCAGTCTCAGGTCTTCTCTTTCAGAGATCTCAGAGCTTCAACCTATGCCTGACCAAGAATCCCATCTAAAACAAAACCAACAAGTCATCAGAGGGATTTTATGTAGTGTAGTAGAAAAGACAATGGACATTAAGGACAGAAGACCTCAGTTCAAATCCCAATTATATTACAAATGACCTTGGGAAAAATCATTTATCCTTTGTGGGGTCCCCGGTTTCCTCATCTACAAAAATAAGTTTTTAAGTTAATCTGGATAACTGCTTGTGTCTTTTCTAGATCTAATCTATAAACCTCTAACAATACCTCAGAGGACCTCCTCTGGTTTGATGAGTCCCTCTCCTGTCCTCACTCTATCTAGTTAGCTTATTCATCATCATTCACTAAGCACTTGCCATGTACTCAGTCTGTAATAGGGTGGGCTGCAGAAAAGAGAAGAAAAAGAGAAATTATTTTCTTTGCCTATTGGGGAGCTGCCAATCCAGTTGAGAAGATGAGACTAATATTTCTAATTTGAGACAAATAGGGCATAGTATGTGATTAAGAACAAAGTTGTACGGGTTACAAGGTTATAATAATAAGGTTACAAGGTTATAATAATAAGGGAACAGAAGAAGGTGTAATCTGAAGGAGGTAGATTTGATATGGAACCTAAAGGATAACAAGGAGTCAGGATCATAGGACTTTAGAGCTAAGCAGGACCTTTATCTGGTCCAACTTCCTCATTTTGTCAATGAGGAAACCAAGGTCCAGAGACTTTAAGTGACTTTTTCTAGTTGGTTAATGGCCAAAGTGGGACCAAAATTTAGGCATTTTGATACACAGCCCATGGGGCATTTTGCTATATAATAACTAACCAGAGACCAAAAGAACATTTTAATATATTCATTATAACTGTCATTATTATATTTGATGTTTTACAAAACTCTTTCATATTCACCCTCTAAATCAATCCTCACACCATTTCCCTCCATTGGGCAGAATGGGGCTCAGAGAAATTAAATGACCTGCCCAAAGCCAGCCCATATGTCAGTAGCAGTGGCAGACTTCCCAAAACAGTATCCACTACACTGTCCAATTCAACTCAAAAACTATAAAGAAGCTACAATATACAAGGCACATTGAAGAAAATAACAGATAGAGAAAGATGAAAAACAACATAGTCCCTGCCTTCAAGGACTACAATCAACTTGAGGTAAGAGAGGGGCATAAGACACATATACAAATAAATACTCTAGGTAGGATTAATAGAGGCAGAGTTCTAGACAAAATTCTTTAGGAATATTGACAGTGGAGTGGGGAGAATTCTCTTTTAACTGGATCATGGATCATGGAAAAGGTAGCTTCTGAATAGAGCCTTGAAGGACAAAGATTCCAAGAAATAGAGATGAGATACTTTCTAAGTCCCTAAGAGTGGCTGAATGAATGACAGTGATGGAAAAGGGCGGGATAATATCAATCCAGCCTGTCTGTAGCAAAGGCTGCATGAAGGAAAACAACATGAAATGAGGCAGAAAGGTAGGTTGGAGCCAGGTTTGGAAGGACTTTAAGTGCCAGGTTGAGTTTATGTTTTATCCTATAGGCAGCAGGGAGACAGAGATGGGCTTTGCTTTGGTTTATTTAGCAAGGGAGTAGCATTGTCAGATATTTGAATGAAAATGATTATTTTTGTGGCAGTGTGAACAATAGACTGAAGAGGGAAGAAACTAGAAGCATGGAGACCAGTTAGAAAGCTTTGACCACAGTCCAGACAAGAGGTGATAAGAGCATGAATTAGTCTAGTGGTATGAGTAGAATGTTGTTGTTATTGTAGTTTGGCCTTCATCCTTAAAGGGACCCATGACATCAGGGAAGTGATGCCATGATATGTAATTAAATTGGTCTGAAGTGAGAGAGGGCTGTGCAGCGTTACCTGCCTCACTTTCTCCTTCAGAGCCATCAGTGTCCAGTGGCAAGATATAGATCAGGATGACTGGAGATAGCCCTGGAAGCATGGGAAACCTAGGCCTTTTTAAATTAAAATCTTTACCAGGTCTCCTTTTGATTGAGGCAATGCCCATTCAGTGATTAAGGCTAGGAAAGAATTGAGGCAAAGAATGGCCTCTTTTACCTGGTCAAAAAAAAATCAATCTTAGGAGGAGAATATCCTCGATGTCTGGCCAAGATAGAAAAATTATTATTCATATTCACTCTGACTCAAAATGAATGACTAAGTAAAAAATCATTTATTAAGCACTTACCATAGATGCCAAGCACTGTGCTAAGTTCGGGGTGGGGAATGAGGAAAGGAGGTTACAAATATAAAAGTAAAAATATTCTCTATCCTCAAGGAACTTACACTTCTATGGAGACAACATACATAAGGGGACAAAACATACATAGGCTAATGGTCATTATTTTAATTAGAAAATTGTAGGAATGACATAGGGGAGTAGATTGACAGACCCTTTCCAGTAACAATGACAATATTGATTTGGTTATGGTTCCAGAACTGGAAAGGGAATAGGGTGTGTGTACACTGGGCAATAGAGAGACTAGTGAAAAAAGGAAGGGTATGAGGTAGGGCACAGCTAAGCCTATCCAGACAGAGAGAGCATTGGCCTCAAGTTTAGGGACAAGAGACTGTCAAGGAAAGAAATGAAGTAAATAAAAGATAAGAAACATTGTGGAGGAAAACTCAATAGGATTTGGCTCCTGATTATATGTAAGGGGCAAAGGAGAGGAAGGAGTTAAGAACTACAAAGTTTCAAGCCTGAGTAACTAGAAGGAAGGAAGGAATAAGTGTCTATTAAATGCCTACTCTGGGCCAGACACTGTGCTACGTTCTTCACAAATATTATCTTATTCGATCCATTAAACAACCCTCTGAGATAAGTGCTGTTTTTATAATACCCATTTTGTGATTGAGGAAACTGAGGCAGAACTCAAGTGACTTTCTCAGGATCACAGCTAGTTAAGTGGATGAGGCCAGATTTGAACTCAAGGTTTCCTGACTCCAGCCCTAGTATTCTATCCACTGTACCACCTAGCTGCCATGAGTTAGGTGGTACAGTGGATAGAGTGCTATCTGGGTAGATGATAATGCTCCTATACAAATAGGAAAATTGCAAAGGGGCAAGCTGATGTGAAAGAAAAGATGATATTCATTTTAAGATATTCTAGGAGAGATCTAAAAGGACAGGAACAGCAGACAGTTAATGATGCAAGACTGAAGCTCTTGGGAAACATTGTAGATGGATATATAGATTTGGGAGCCATCTACATAGAGGTGATAATTGAAGCCATGGGAGTAGATAAGATCACCAAAGAGAGGGGTTAAGAGATAAAGAAGGAAGAAGCCTGAGGATATAGGCTCTATGAACACCAACATTTGGGGAGTCAAAAAAGGATGAGGAACCAGCAAAAATGCCTGAAAAGTACTCATATCTATAGTGTATGGAATATATATATATACATTATATATATATATACACACACATATATATATATATATACCATGTATCATATATGGAATACATATGCCATATAATATGTGTGTGTGTGTATAGATACACACACACACATATACATACATTCCATAGAGTATATATACCATACAGTATGGAGAATTTAATGATATAAACAAGGACAGCCCACCCCACCCCACCCCACCCTCAAACTCTGGATAGTTTGGGGGGGAAATGAGTATGTTAATACTGTTTATGCCTGGGGGTTGAGTGTGTGAGGAAAGAAGAATTATTTTCTTGGGTTCTGTGTGTGTCTACTAAGAGAGAGTGATGGAAAACTTGCTAATTTCTAACATTCAATGAGTTAGCAAGTTGCCAGCTAGAGGAGTGGGGTTAAGTGGAGGTTTCCAAAGCAATGCTTTTCCAGAAAGTCATCAACCCAGGAGCTGCATGAACAGAAGCAGAAACAGGTAGGTGGGGGTGGGGGGAGGGAGGTGGCCAAGAAGGGTGATTGGTTCATCTAGATAGTAAGGAACTCGGAATACAAGAAAACAATTGCAGTGACCTTCAGGGTAGGAGCTATCTTTATGTTCCTGTCTGCCAGAAAAAGTCATCAATTAAACATGTATATGCAAAAGTTTCTTGGCTAAGGGGGAAAGTGAATGTGTGTGAAGACCACTTCTCTACTTCTGGTAAACCTGGTTTATCAGAAAGGTTGTTATCAGAAAAGCTTCGGGTGGGAAAGAAAAAGATTCAGAGGGAGTGAAAGGGGTTGATTTGCACTGGAGGGAAAATGAAGGAGAAAACCCAGTGCAAGTGGAATCCTCTGGGACAGAGTGATTCTAGACATTCTGAAGAAGAACCTTCTTAAAACCCTCAAGAGGATTCACAGGCACCGGTAGGTGGTGGAATCCTGTGACCTCACTCCCAAAGAAGAGATGTATCCCTGTAATTGGTGATCCCCGAAGAAGGGCACACAGGTATGTAAACCTGACACGCTTCTCAGGATGTGTGCTGTCTTCCTAAACTATGTATCCATGGGGTGGTGGAGAGGATTCCCCATTGCTGTCCACTTCTGTTGATGTATGTGGGAATAAATGATACCATCACACACACACACACACACACACACACACACACAGACAAAGAAAATAAAACAAATGTGAACTGCATCTCTTTGAAGTTTTGATTAGCAAATGAAAAGTCTGGGGGACATGGCAAAATGGAAGATGGCCTGGAGAGGGCCATATCTTATGGTGTAGTGGAAAGACCGCTAGAGCTGGAGTTACAAGACACGGGTTCAAGTTCTTGACCTGCCATGTGCTGAGTGGCCTTGGGCAATTCAATTCCTGTCTCTGGGCCTCAACTTCCTCATCTGTCAAATGAGGGGGTTGAACTAGATAATCTCTAAGGTCCCTTCCAGTTCTAAGATTCTGTGACTCATCTCTTCTTTCATTTAAAGGTCATGACTATGGACGTGAAAGGAGGACGAGGGAAGTAAATAGCTGGCTATATAGATGGTGTCAAAGAACAGGATTTGTTTTTCTGGATCATTGCCATGGAAACCAGAAAGGTGAGCTCCTGGCAATAACAATAATAATAAATAATCAAGTAATAATAATAATAGCTCACATTTATAGTGTTTAAAGGTTTGCAAAGCACTTTCCTCCCCACAGCAAATATGATTGTCCCTATTTTACAGATGAGGAAACTGACTCAAAAAGGGTAACTGATTTGCTCAGGGTCACACAGCTAATAAGCATCAGAGATGGGACTCCTAACTCTGAAAGCAATGTTCTTTCTATTACACCATGCTGCCTGTCTGGTAAGAGGCAGAGAACACCACAGGAGGACTGGAGAGAATGTGGCTGGTGAACAGCTCCAAGACCTACCAAACAAACATTGAGCAGACACTTGAGTGGGAGGGAGAAAAAAGGTCCAGACAAAACTGTAAAACTGGATATTATGCAGAAGAACATGGGTGACATAGAAAGAAGCAGCATAGCAGAGGTGGAATGTAACAAAGAAACTAGTTCTAAGATGTGTATTTACCAAGGCACAGAGTATGGGTTACAAGTCAATAAATTTTAATATAACATGGTAAGTATGTGTTCATGATACTTGTATGAAATATGGCAATGGAAGAATGGGAAAAGATGCCTTATTCAAAAAAGTAACATATTTGATTGTAGCCCAGATGGGTGGGAGTAGCAGTTTCAAGAGGGCATGAAAATCCATCAATCTGACACAGGGAGTGTGGTTAGAGAATTGGGATAGGAATAAAAAGAGAAGTAAAGGAGAAAGGGTATTATAGTGGGTACATACTACAGACCACCCAGTCAAATGGAAACAATTAAAGATGCTTTCCTATAAAGAGAGAATCCCCTGGTATGGAAACTTCTTCCACTGAATAAGTCAGTAGTTTCTCTGTCATTTTTAATTGCCTTATTTAATTGAGAGGTTCTAACTTGCATACAATCAAATAGTATGTTTCAGTGGCAAGACTTGAACAGACGCCTCAGAGCCTACAAGGCCAAATCTTTTGCCATGATGCCAGGCTGTCTCTTTTCCAACATAGATTATAAATCTAGTACAGAGGCAGCCACATTAGTTCTCCTGACATCTGCCAGAAAAGCCATTAGTGATATGGAAGACATGAAAACTTGTGGAGATTGGGATCATGCCATTTTAGACATCATAAGAACGAAGAAAGGAAAAACATATACCAGCCATAATCATATACATTTCCTAAATTTTAGAAAAACAGCTTTCAACAATAAAATGTAAACTCCTTCAGGGCCAGAATCTGGTTTTCTTTTTGATTCCCTAGGGACCAGCATAGTAATTGATACTTTGGGGAGGGGGAAGAGTTGGATTTCTGTTTTCATCAATATGAGGTATTCTGAGTAAAGAAATTCCCTATGTGAAGGCAATAGACACCTACTCTGCCATTATAGTGTTAGAGATAGTCTTAGGCCCTAAGAAGTTAAGTTACTCACACAAGTTCACACAGCTAATATGAGGCAGAAGTAGAGCTCAAATGCATGTCATTTTCAGGGCTCTGGAGCCAGCCCCAATCTTTTAGGCTGTGCTGCCTCTCATTTGTAATAGAGTAGGTCCTTAATAAATGTTTGTTGAATGAAAACTGAATAATCAAGTTCAGAAGCAGGATAGATAGAGATTTATGACCAGAAACTCTATAAGGGAAATGGGCTCAGTTCAATTTGAGTCTTAGAATCATAAATAGATATCAAGGTAGAAGGAGTGCAAAAGATATTGTGTCTTCCATGTTTATGACCACAAAAATTAAGGTTTATAATCTTTGCTCTCCAGGACTTTACTTTCTAAAACACATAACTGAAAAATTATTCCACAAATGTTATAGCTGGACTTTTCAAACATAACCCTATGATGACAGGGGAAAATCGCAGGCAATCACAATATCAGATGTGCAGCCTTGGTTGTATTTGACTTGCCTTGTCATCATACCCTAGCCCTTTATGGTAAGTGACCGAGTTTTTGGGGACAGGGGCAGACAATAAGCCTCTTCTGCTTCCTCCCTTTCCCAAAGAAAATAACACAATTACATCTACAGTCTGCCTTTTCCCAGGTTAGTGCATTGACTATAATAACAAAGGAAAACACTCACATAAAGAAATCTCTGAGAGACCAAGAAAATATACTGGGACTCTTTCTGAGCCCTAGAAATTTACTTGAAACTGATCGTCTCTCTGCTAATACCTAGATCAGCCCAAGGATAATAGGGTCAGCCTTACAGGCTAAAATCTCTCCCTATACAATAATGATGGGACTAATTACTAGTTAAACTAGTAATTTCACTTGTACCCCTAGCTATTGTGCTGACATGCAAGACTGAGATAATTGTATAGAATATGTCAAACATAAAGACATTTGGAGGGCCTTTGGTGGCACTGATCTCACCTCAAAGGCAAGAAAAAAATTCCGGTTTCCAAAGTGATGCAAAAGCATGGAGGTAAGAGAATACATCATTAAATTAGGGGAATGGTTAGCAGTCTAGTTGAGCTGGAATATTGAATGTATGAAGGAGAAGAGGGTGAAATAAGGCCCAAAAGGAATGGAAGACTCTAAAAGAAAAGGGAGAAGCATCTGATGAAGGTTATATAACTGTACAGGGAGTCTTAGATAAACTCATGTTTTTAAAAAGACAAACATGAAAAATGAAAGAAAAGTTATATGACTAAGGAAAGAATGCAAAAGAGTGATACAAACATATAAGAAGAATCAGGCAGCCCAAAATGAGTTGATACCTGTGGAAACATGATAAACTAAAACAGCCACATATATACATACATGCAAATATATATATTTTTACCTATATACAGAACAAATTGATGAATGAGGGGAAGGCCCACGACTGGGGCAAATGGTATAATGCTAATCAATGATAAAACAGAAGAATTACTTGACCTCCTTTTCTTCCATCTTCTTGATCAGGAAGATGAATGTTCAAATTAGAAACAGTCAAATATCCTTGAAAGAGATTGGAACTCCAAGATAAATGAAAAGGGAATACCTAATTACTTTAAATATTAAACTATCAAGACCCAAGCAAATTATTACCCATGGTGCTGAATCAAAAGGAGTGATGGTGAAGTGGACAAACCTGGAACTGATAATCAGGAGATTTAGATTCTGTTGTTGGCTCTGCCACTAACTTGCTAAAGGATTTGAAGCAAGTCATTTAATCTTTCTATGCCCTAGTTACTTTAAATGTAAAATGAAGAGGCTGAACAAGGCAACTTCTTACATTCTTTCCAGCTCTAGCATACCAGGAATAGGCAGATATTACAAAGAATCATTGTTGATAATCTTTGTGAAATTTAAAACAAACAAACAAGAATGAGACCTGCAATGATCGAAAGGAAACAATGCTAGCTATCATAAACTACTAGCCAGTCAACTAGATTTCAGTCCTACAATTCTATAACAAGTAGTTAAACAGATGATTTGTGAATAGTCTGAAAGAAAAAACAGTGATCACTAGGAACCAGGATATGTTCACTAAGAGTAAGGCATTTCAGACTAATATCATTTCTTTAAAAAAAAGATTATTAGATTGATAAATCAGAGGATTGCCATAGATATAGTTTATCTAGATATGACAAAGAGTCTTGTAATATCTTTGTGGACAAGATAAATAGATATGGGGTCCAATTTAGGTAGATTCTCAGCTGGTTGAATTAAACCCAAAGAATGAAAATGAATGTATCACTATCGACCCAGAGAGAATTCTGTAGTAGCAATGCCACAGGGCCCTGTCCTTATCCTTGTCCTTTTCAACATTTCTATCAATGCCTTGAATAAAGACATAGAAAACATGCTTATCGAATTTGCAGAAGACATGAAGCTAGGAGGAATGGCTAATATGATAGACGATAGGATCAAAATTCAAAATGCTCTCCACAGGCTGAACACTGGTCTGAAACCAACACAATGAAATTTAACAGGGATAAATTCAGAAAGCTGCACATAGGCACTGCATGGGGGAAAACCAGCTTTTACAATCACAACCTACAATCTCTGCCTCTCCTATCCCACCTATCTAACAGTCCTCAGGTCAGCCAGTTTAGTTCCAAGCACTGAATCAGGGATGACTGTTGTTACTTCCATGTCTAATTATGATGGGGATCCCTGATTCCTCTTCTTGATCTAAGAAGTGGTTTTTATCCTACTTAATTCAGCCAAGATGAAATTGAGTGTTTTTATTAAAGAGGTGTTTCTTTGTTATTAAAGAGAAAAAATAGATCAGATTAATTACATAAGCAAAGGATCCATGTCTTATCCTAAAATCACTAAAAATGGGTTTGGTTTATGGGATACTTGTTCTTGTCCTTATTCCTCACTTCTACTACCCAAGGAATCCTGAATGAGAAAGCCTTTCTGTAATTCAAAGATTTCTCTGTTGCAATTCAGGCCAGCCTAGTAATCTTGACTTTTCTGAAAGTCCTAATAATTCTTGATTCTGGAAATCTTGTGTTTTCCCCAACACCTCTCTGCTATTGTGAAGATAAGTATCTACTTGTCCTTGCTGAACCTCTGTCACTTCCTGAAATCTATCTGAATTATGTGTCCTTACATGTGATTCTTTTCTCTTATTGCCAAGACCAGGTTGCTTTCTCTTCTATTTCAAAATATCATCTTGGATGTCCTACTAAGTTCCCTTTTCCTGAATGAGAGACAGCAATTAGTGCATTTGTAGTGTAGAGATGATTGGCAAACCTAAGCCTAAAAACTAATCATCTCTATTACACTCCAAATGATCAACTCCACCTACTTCTCTAAGTCCTTACTGATGACATGACTTTCATGCCCCCAGGGTAGCAGACTTCCAGAATTCTACCATTACAATTATATCATAGAAAAAATACTCTCACGCATAGTAATAGATGGGTGTTAATATTAGAGTAGTAAAAGTAAGTAATAATAGATAAGGTTTTTTAAAACAATTTCAATACACAAATGCATCAAATGAATATTCCTCCCTATTGATACAGATCATACCCCATCCTTTCTTGCCCATCCTGTGTGACTCTCCTCTATGTCCTCCCTTAAGGTTGCCACAGGAGGTCTACCCAATTTGTTAGGGCTCTTCACACTTACCAAATAGCAAGCTCATATACATTTTTTATCTTATGTTTCCATAGTGACATTTTTTACACTATTTTCCTCATATATATATTTATGTTTTCATACATAGATGCATATATGTATGGATGTGTAATGTATTCACACACACTCAATGTGTGCTGTCTTCAGATGGTATTTCTCTGCTTGGAAAATAGATCAAATGTTTACTGATTAAGGAAGTTCTCCCTTGTCTGTCACTTGATTTACATAAGTTAAACTTCCATCTAATATTATAATCAGTATCAAATTCTTTTTTTCTGTCCATTTTTTATTGGTATTGAGAATTTGTTTAAATATATCATATAGAGTTGTTTTAATTGAAATACATATCTTTTCGTGATTATTCTGTTTTCTGATTTAGTTTCAATTTTGATCTTTGCTCTAAGTTTGTGGCCTGATTGCACACACACAGCTCATTCAGGGGAAAGTCCCATATCAATAACAAGTCATTTCCAATCCATTAGAATATAATCAATTTCATTTTTTGTGATATTATTTGGCACTCCCTATGTCCAGAATTGTCTGATTCTCTTCTCAAAGAAAATATTAAAGATTTATGTGGATGAAATCTCTATATAGTCTCTAAGTCTAGTCCCTCTCATTCTTTACTCCTGAACATTTTCATATATATATTTTGTCATATATACAGATACAAATGCAAACATACATACATATACATTCACACACATATATGACAGCCACATATTGACTGGATTCCTTTGACAAATCACTTAACCATTCATTGGTCTAGGACAAATTATAGAAAACATATGGATCTTAATTAGTGAAAGGAATTTCCTTGTTTAGGAAATCCCATATCAGTTTTAATCCCTATCCCTATTTTTTGCTTACCTTTCAAATGCTATCTTTATATTGTAGTCACAGAGTATCTGTCCATAGAACTTCTTTGCATCATCATCCTTTGGGGGGGAAATGTTGGTGACTAAGCTGCAATTACTTGCATGGTGGTTCTTTCTGCAAATATCTGTTATAAGCAATGCAGATTGAGGCTGAATATAAGAGAAGGTATCCCAATAATTGGAGTTGTTCCAAAATGTACTAAACTGTCTCAGGAGTCAGTGACAAAGGATAGATGTCTACTTAGGGATTTGTTGTGGGAAATATTCCTTTTCAGAGTTGTATTAGGATAGATAGACTCTGAGGTTCCAACTCTGAGATTCTATGATTCTGTACATTTGGCAGCAATTTGTGTAGGGAAAAAACAAAAACAAAAAATCTTAGGGTTTTAGTGAACCATAAGCAACCAGACTATAAGCTCTATAAGGGCAAGGCCTGTATGCAGTAGGTACCTAATAAGTATATGCCATTAATTTTTGCTTGTAAATTGATAGCAGCATGTAGTTTAATAATGATGGAAGGGGAGGGAGGAAAGAAGAAAAGAAAGAAAGAAAGAAAAAAAAGAATATAAAAGAAAGTGATGTAATGCAATCTCAGGCTATATGAGTAGCGTTCAGAGTCAATAATGGTCAGAGAAAGAAGACAAGAAAAATGGTGGTAGACAGTTCTTTGATGATACCAAGGCAGATGTTTGTTAACCTGATAGAAAGAAAAGAAATATCTGCTGTCTTCATGGAGGCATATATTTTGCATCTAGTGAAGAGCCCCTGAAGAACTTTTAAAATTAATGACCACTCCCCAATGCTTATGATTCATTTGGGAAGAAAAGCTATTGCCAGAAGGGACATAAAAATTATTGGGAAGCATTATGAGGTCCTGAACAAAAAATGAAAACCTTGAGTATCCAGGTGGTATTTTTATCACAACTTCCAACTGAAGCTAGATGATTCATAAGAAAAAGGCAGATTTGGGAAATCAATGACTTATGGTAAGAAGGTGGTATCTGAGAATAGAATTTGGATTTCTGTGTCCCAACTCAAAATATTGGCATAAGGGCTGGTAAACACACACACACACACACACACACACACACACACACACACACACACAGAAAAGGAGAGAGAGGGAGAGGGAGAGAGAGGGAAGGAGAAAGGGAGGAAGGGAGGGAAGGAGGGAGAAGAAAGCAGGAATTTAATTGGAGTACTTCTTATGAAACAGAACCTCTTCTAGTGAAACAAGATCTGGTTCCTTGTTAAAGAATATGCATTACCAGAATATGCATTATAGAGGCTCTTGGTTCATTCCTCGGTTCCCCATGAAGAGGGGAATGGGGGAAGGAAGAGGAAAAGGAAGGTGAATACTGAACCAAAGATGATTGATTGACATCCAAGCTAGGAAGAGCTGCCTCCTCCTATTTTCAGAACTAAGGAACCAAATATTGAGAGTACCATGGGACCAAGCATTCCAATCCAAAGGCCTGCTACACATATATTTGCATAGTCTTGCAAATCTAATCAAGGGAGCTTTAAATTTAAAAGGAAGGAGGAGAGAGAAAATTGAACACAGATTTGATAAGCCAAGAATAAGAGGTATAACATAGGAGGAAAAATGGCAGAACACAAGTAATTCATGGAAGTTAATATCCAAGAAGAAAGCCAGCAACAAACTCCATAGCATCAGATATCTATACAAATACACAAAAAGATAGGTAATAAATACGACTCAAATGTGGAGAGAAAAAAGGACTGCCTAATGAGATCAACATGGATGCATATGGAATTTAGCAAAAACAATCAGATTTTTAAAAGACATATAGAAAAAAGGAAAGGTCAAGTAACTGATGATGAACACAAATGAATAGCCTTGTCCTGTAAGTAGGATAAAATATTATTAATTATATTTTAATTACATATAATTAATAATATTTTATCCTACTTACAGGACAAGGCTATTCATTATATGAGTAATATTAATAAATATAAGTATATTATATATAAATGATATAATTAATAATTAAACAAAATAAATTTAGACTACCAATGGATACTAAGTATATCCATACATAGCAAGAAGGTGGTTAAAGAAATGTTGAAGAAAAAAAGATGATAAAAGGCATAGAACCACTGGGTAGATGATGATAATGAATAGCACAAAGAAGACTAAACTACTTAAGTTATTTTGAGTATGTTTTCTCTGTTAAATGAATGAAATTTGAACTTTGAAAAAGAGGAGAAAAAATGGTTAGCATGTAGCAAAAACCAAGGATAAGTGACTGGGACATCAAACTTCCTTTCCATGAACTTAAATCAATAGTCCTTGTGGCTAAAGAGACTAAAAAAATTAGGAAATGTTATGGCTGAACTGCTGGCAGTGGGCTTTAGAGATCTGGACAGTTACTAGGAAAAATACTTATTCAATTGTCAAAAAAACAAAACAAAACAAAAAAACAGGAAAACAGTGGGATCTGCAGATAATAGATCAACTTAACTGCGTATTCCTGGAAAAAATCTAGAACCCATTATTAAGAGGATAATTTGTCAGTTTAAAAAGGGAAGTCATGATAACTAAGGGCTTCATCAAGAACAGGTCATACAGCATTAGGAGATAGTTTAGGGGAGTGGTATCAACATCATAGATTTAGATTTCAGCATTTGACAAAGGCCTCTTGTGCTCTTCTATATAGTCTATAGAGATAGTAACTAAATGATAGAGTGAATTTAGAAAAGATGAAATAAAAGTAGTCATTAATGAGTCCATGTCAATTTAACACTTAAAAACAAAACAAAACAAACAAACAAACAAAAAACCCAGTCTTGCTTTATACCTTCTAGGAATTCTGGCTCATGTTTAAGCTGCATTTTTTTCTTTCAAGCTTTGCTTACTGATTTTTTTTTTTTTGAATCATTCTTTTCTGGGTTTGTGTCTTAAGCTTCCTTATCACTATAACAGCCCTTTATACTGGCTTCGTCTTGTTTTCTCATTCTTCCAGCCCTCCTGACTTTGGAGTTTACATGAGTTTCTGGACTATGGGCCTTTCTGGGGGAAGTGTCTGGCCTGAGTTTGTGCTGCTTTCACAGTTCAGACTGGGGCCAGGGCAGGGGTAGTAGCTATAAGTTTTCAAGGCTCCTCATATGATTTGATCTGAAGTGATGTCTGTTCACTGCTCTCCAGATATGAGCTCTGGAAGTTGGGAGTTTAGCAGACTGTTGCTGGATTCAGCTGCTGTTAGCCTGCTAGGAGGTGCTGCAAGTTCAGAGTACCTGAACTGCAAGCTGCCCTTTAGTTTGGGGTTCCTGTCCCAGTTATTCTACTGCTGGAATCCCTCTGGATTGGAAGTTAGAATTCAGGTCCTCTATGATCAGAGCTACACAGCTACTGTTTGCTTCCTTCCTCTGTACAGCTAGAGCTCTCTAGGGGCCACTCCTCATCCCCCTATCCTCTAATCCAACTTAATACTTGGTAGTGAGATACAGAGCTGCAAAATGATACTAATTCCTTCACCTGTGCTAGTTAAGATATTCCCCTGGCATCTCTTTCTTCTCTGGTGCTTCTTGCCCTAGTATCCAGTCTTGGCTCTTTTAGTTCCTGGGCTCTGAAATGCCCACCATATAGTCAGACTCTATCCCAAGAGTCAACACCCTATCACCCTAAGCTGCTCTGGACTGGAAAAAAAAATGACTCAATGTGACTCTTCTTGGATTCCCCAATCGGAATTCATTCCAATACATTCCAGTACAAGTAGACAGCCTGATTATATTTCTTCCTCCTACTTTGCCATTTTGACTCTGTCTTTCCCTTGTCGATTTAGGAGATCTCTAGTATAAGACTTCAGAAATCTGTCCTTGACCCTGAGCAATAGCACAGAGGTTTTTTTTTTTAAATCAATAACTTAGAATAAAGGTATGCATGTCAGATTTATAAATGATATCAAGCTTGGAGAGACAACAAATATATGGATAGAAAAAAAAATCCAGATCCAAAAAGATTTTGACACAGTAGAGCAAAGAAGCAAATCCAGTAAGTAGAAATTTTAAATATATTAATATAAAGTTTTACAACTAAGCAACTTCACAAATATAGAATCCTATCATTCTAAACTAACCTTAATGTCTATCTCCCTTTTTCTGTCCTCCTGCCTTCACTGCCTTATCATTATGGATCTGCTCATCCTGGCTACTACCTTCATATTCCCATTAGTTATCCCTATCATACCACACTCCTCACCTTACCCTTCCAAACTGTTTGGCCTGAAGGAAGCAACTCACTCATCTGATAAACTGAGTGTTTCTTACTTGCCAATGGCAGAAGTTTATCAAATATCAGTTTCAAGATTACACATGTCCCAGAGTCTCTCACAGTGTTGTCTAACCCAGAAAAGTAGTATCAAAAGTAGAGATTCCCATTCATTTCTTTGGGTTAATGCCAGTTCTTCTGGAAAAACTAAGACTTAAGCCATATCAGTAGTACTTTTATGAAGGACTGCCTTATTCAGAAATTGGACAGAAAACTTAAGGAACAGATATTGGGAAATAGAGAAAAATAGCAAAGGAAAATTCTAAAAACAAATTTCCCCTTAGAGTTTTTCTGAGGCTAGGGTTCTATAACCTCCCTCTACCTCTTCAGCAGTCAGGGCCTACCTTCCACATATCAATGACAGTCTCCTCTCCATCTGGATCTGATGATCTACTTGAGGCCCAGGTACCAAGTAGTCAGTGGTAGTGTGGAGGGTTAAGATGGTGGAAGGCAGGCGGCTTGGAAGGAGGGTTTGGAGTCTGAGCACATTCATCTTCATAAGTTTTATTACAGTCTGCCAGTTTAAACCTAATGACTAATTTATCGTATAAAATACCACCAATATATTTTTTGATTTTGCTAATTAATTATCTCAAACAAAGGTGATATTTATAAAACTGTCCAGAAATGGTGTGCACAGGAAAATTGCCTTACAGCAGGAGATGAAATTATTACTAATATAGGATCAAATTATTGCAGTATTGACTTAGTTACTTTATGACTTTGTAATGGATTTCTTCATTATTTTCTCTGGATTGTAGCATTTGTGATTGCATTAAGGTCTGTTAATCTATGCAAATATCATTAGGCATCACTAATAACCACTGCAACTTTCCTTAGTTTTGGGGACTGTGCTAAGTACTTACATTCCTGGTTTAAATGGGTGACTTCTTTTCTGGTAAGAGGAATAAATGAGAAATTGAAAGGATCCAGAGGATTATCCCATCTGGAACATTTCCATGGAAATAGAGCAAATGATGGAAAAGGAGGGACACTCAGAGCTTTAACTAGGATGGAGTGATTAGGGATCAGTCTTAGAGTACTGAAATTTAGAGGGTGCTGATAGTACTTAATAAGTAGAAATAATTGAGCTTCATATAAGTAGAAATAAAAGCCTAATACACAGTTAGCAATAGTAATTAGTTAAGAAAGAAGCTACCAGATGATGAGCTTTTCCCCCACCTAAGCAACCCCCCATCCTTGCCCAGGATATCACTATTCCCTTCCTCATGATATTCTCAGTGGTAGTCCTATAGTATCTTAATGTATCAGCCTGCCCAGATCCTTGTGTCCTGAGAATTGAGGCTTCTCCCTAAGGAGTATATTTCCCTGCCTCTCCACAGCTAAATTTGTCCTAAATGGTTATTTGAGACTTCCTTTGATTCTCCTTTTGTCCTATGTGGCTAAATGACTAGTTATGGTGCTGAGGTAACTTTTGGAATGGAAGGCAGTATAGTGCAGTGGAAAGATTACTGGATTTCAAGTCAAAGAACTCAAATAGAAAACACAACCACATGTTTGACTGTATGCAAGTTACTTAATTTTTCTGGCCTTCAGGCTTCCTTTCTGTAAAGTGAAAGAGTTAGAACCCCCTTCTAGCATTAAAAAGATCCCCTTAATTGAAAGCGTATCCCTCATCTCCACATTATAGATTCTGAAATTTTACATTACCAAACATCCATCCTTTAGAATAAGGCATTGGAGAACCCTGTTAAAATTCAAATCATTTTGAAATGTGTTCCACATTATCTTTATGTTAACATCCCCTTGACTTTATTGTGGTCATGTGATTAGCAAAAAGTAGAAGTTAAGGGGAAAAAACACAAAACTAATGTTTTCATGGGGGTGCCTGAGAGATTGTGTATCCTCCTACTATACAATTGGGAAAATTGTATAGAGCTTCCCAGCAGTCAAGTTGGGAGTTACTGGGGTGCTTAATTTGTATTCTTTTTTTTATTCCATCCTACCACTATATAATTTGAGCTAAGGTGTGGGTGGGAGAGGGAACCCCAATGGAGGGTACCAAGTTTCATAAATGGTATACACCAAGAAGGGAGGAGAAAAGTGCATTGACAAACTTTGATTCACATGTTTGCTGGATATTGCACCAACATTTGTGATTCCATGTAGGGGTCTGTTCTTTTCTGATGAACCTCATTGAGCCCCTTAAATTGGAGACCTATTGTCTCCAACATTGCAAAACACTGTCTAATACATTACTTATGATTTCACTGATTGACTTCTGATAATTCAACATGCTAAACCTATGAAAAAAGAGGCTCAGAGATAGGTGGTGACTTGCCCAAGATCATTAAGTTTGTGGTAAAACACCAGCCGCTAGATTTCAGACTTAGATGCATTCTGTTTCTCAAACTCACTCCCCTTGAAAATCAGCCCTAAGTGCTAAGGATAAGCCTGAGAATTATGCCTCCAGGAACATTTATATCCATGAACCAATGTTGGATAGTTTGTACCACACTCCACATCCATTGTGGGGAGAAGACATATAAGCATCCGAGAGGTTCCTCTTTGGGCACAGAGCTCAAAACTCATAAGGCCAAATGATGTGGGAAGATATGTGTATAGGATTTTGTCTGAGAGCCATTTCCTTTCTTCTTCATCATCAGCAACAATGTCATTATCATCATTATTGTTCTATCATTACTTTTGAGTTTTCATTAAGATGCTCAGATGAGGTGGGTCACTGAGGACTATTAAGAAGCCAGTCCAGCTGGCACTTTCCTTCTCTAACATTCTAAAATGTTTCCAAGACTCCTTGGCAAACAAGGCACTTGAGATGAGTTAAGTCACTTCTGCTCTCCTCTCCTTTGCTCTCCCAGCCTCAAGGGTTTTCTGCCTTCTCTTTCCTCCCACTTCTCCCTCTTGCCTGCTGCCTCTTACCTCCCTCCACTCCTTGCTTCACTAAATCAGTGACTCACTGGGGGATAGGTTGGTCTGAATTCAGAACAAGTATGAACAGACTGTTGTTAGTGGGTCTATTATTTTCAGATGCCTATTGTCCTAATAATACTTTGCATGCTTATACAGAGCAAAGCATTTTATCCTTTTCAAATCCTTTCATAACTTGTCTTGAATTCATTTCCATAACACTCTGGTGACTGTGTATACCCCTACTATATAGTTGCGAAAACTGTATTGAGCTTCCCAGCAGTCATGTTGGGAGTCAGTGGCACAATCAGAACTAGACCATAGATCATGGGGCTCTTAATTTGTATTCTTTTTCTAGTCCATCCTACCACTATATAATTTGAGCTAAATATTAGCAAAATACCATCAAAAAGAGAGAGCTCTTTTAGGGTGCTGCTTTTATTAATCACAAATCAGCAAGCACTGAACTAGGAATACAAAGAAATGAAAAAAATATTCTCTGCCCTCAAGAAGCTTGCCTTTTAATGGCAGAGACAATATTTAAATAAATGGAAAGATTAAAAAATATGGAATAGATGCAAAGAAATAAGAGGTCATTAACTACTGGGGGAGACCAGAAAAGTCATCCTGGAAAAAGATGAGCTTTGAGTTTAGTCTTGAAAGAAGTAAAAAATTCTAAGAAGTAAAGAGAGTTTTTTTCACAATTAGCAATGTAATTTACTTATTAGCTCCCTTTGGAGTAGGCATTCCATTAGGGTTCTGCTTGCTATCTTGTTCACTTCACTTTCTCTGTCTCTCTACATTCTAGCAAGTGGCAAACTCATCTACTGCCACAGCTTCAACTCTGACCTCTATCTATTGCAAATCACTCTCTCCAACCTCACTCTCCCTCCAGACCCAAACTCCAACTTTTTTAATATCTTCACAGATGATCTGCTGCCTTCTCCAACTCAACACATTCAAAGCCAAATTGATTTTCTTTCCCCACCTCTGCTCCCCTTTCTGACTTTACTATTCCTGTTGATGGTATGACCATTCACAAGGTCTTCAATGTTCATGACCTTGGAATTATCGCTGACTCTTTCCTCCCTTTTTCTCCCACATCCAATCAGTTGTAAGCCCTGTTCATTTTCCCTGTTGTCTCTAGGATCAAATAGAATCCCATGTCTGGTATTTAAAGCCCTTCACAAGCTGGCTCCCGGCTATCTTTGAGGCTTATTATACATTACTCCTTTTCATGCCCTTTATAGTCCAGCCAAACTGGCATCCTTACCATTCCCCACATGTAACATTTTGTCTGCCATCTCTATTCCTTTGTACAAGCTGTTCCCCATACCTCCAATGTACTCCCTTCTTACTTACCCCTGGGAGTCCTTCAATGTTCAGCTGAATCACAGCTGCCATTCCTGATCCCTCTTGCCCCCAGCACTTCCCCTGTCAATGTGTAAGCATATTCAAAATACATGCAAAGAAAATACTAAACATAAAAGATTAGACTAAGGCACGGGGATATACAAAGATAAATAAGACTCAGTTCCTATCTCATAGAACCTTATAGTACAAAAAGGGAAATGTCAAATATACAAATAAGTGTGACACAAACTTACACTTGATAATAATTGGTCAAATTTCTAAAGCATTTTGGAAATTTACAAAGTGCTGCTGTCCTCACCACAAATTGTCGAGGTAGGTAGCAGAAATATTATTTTCCCTGTTTTACATTTGAGGGAACTAAGTCTGGGAGAGATTAAGTGATTTACCCAGGATCACACACCTCATCCATGTCAAAGCTGGGATTTAGAACTAGGTCTCTTACTGCATCAATTTATTCATTCAGTGCATTGATGAAAGAGCCTACTATGTCAACCCTGGTAATACAAAGACAAAAATAAAACATCCCCTGTCTTCTAAGAGAAGTTTTATCTAGGAAAGTAATAAATAGAAATTCAAGAGAAGTGTAAAAGAGAGTAGCACTTGACCTATGTCTGGAAGATGCTAAGGATGTTATGAATTGGAGGGGGCGATGGGGGCACATTCCAAACACGGGCCAGAGTTCATTTAAAGACTCAGAGATGAGAAATAGAACATCAAGTAATCTAGATGGGATGGAAGAATGCTTCCTAAATCCAAGGTGACTCTCTAAGCCACATTTCCCCAGTATTCTGGAGAGGGAAACAGGAGAAAATAGGTATACAGTTTATTTCATCTTCCTTTAATATTGTTTGTTATCAAAGGGTATGGTGGTTCATACTTTTAATCCTAGCTACAGGGAGACTGTTGCTGGCAAATATTTTGATCATAAGAATTCTGGGCTCAAATGGGCTATGCCCATTTTTTAATGCCCACATTAAGTCTGGAATCAATATGATGAGTTCTTGGGGTTAGCTGTTTCTGGTCAGAAACAGAATAGGTCAGATCTCCCTTGCTGGTAAGTAATGGGATTGGGGCACTGGGGTAGCTGCTATTTTTCTTAGGCAAAGTGTCAAAACCCAGTTATTTAAAAAAAAAATTGCTCTTTAATTGACTATCACCTTGCAATCCTTTGGTTTACTGAGTAGAATTTTTAAAGCAAAACTGTGGTCTAACTGTGGTTTTAATTATTTCCAGTCACAAAGACCCCAATCCCTACTACACCAAAAATCTTTGCAGTCAGCCTATCCTAGTGCCTGAAATTCAACTGCATTTGGGTTAAATACTTCCCCTTTCAGTCTCTTTTTCTATTTAGAGCTACAGTGGAGCAACTACTACCCTTTACTAAACTAGTTTTGTGATCTTGTTCAGTCTCATTCTAGGAAAAATGAAAATTAACACTACATTGCTTCTGGAATGATTGTGGTAATTGTCCCACAGTTTCATCCACCATCTGAATAACTTCTTAGCCTTAAACCAAAAATTCCTTTCCCTGTCCATCACTCTTTTGTATATATGATATTCTCTAACTAGAATACAAATTTCTTGAGAAAAATGACTCCTTTATTTGTACCCCCAATGCTCATATGGTATCTGGCACATAGTAAGCAAGTACTTAAAAGTAGGGTTGGGTTTTTTGGGTTTTGGGGTTTTTTTTTTCATTTATTTTCATTCATTCTATAAAAATACAAAACTCCTTGAAGTAAGAAACATAGTTCATCCTTGTGGTGGGTGAAAGATGAAATGATTGAGGAAACAAAGGCTGAGCTTTGGCGTTTAGCTCTTTCTTGAGCATTGCAAGCCAACTGCCTACAAATCCAGACTAGGGCCCTTCCTCAGTTTGAGGCTGGGCCTTAAATAGAGGGGAAGATGAACTTTTATACATTAAAAACAATTAGTTAAAAACAATAATTGATTGGTCAGTATGGAGCCAGTTTTCAGATAAGACATATAGGTTGCTAGAGATGTATAATTGTGAGAAAACTCCTTGCCTCAGTCTTTGGATCTAACTAGTTTTCTGGTTGCAGTTAGTTAGCCAGGCTAATTCCCATCCTTCACCATCTCACCTGTGAACCATCTTCACCATTTAATCATGGAATGAAACAATCTTAGAGTTAGTTGAAATCTCAGAAGCCATTGATGACAACATACACCCGAACAAAAATCCCTTCAAGTGATCAAATTTGCCAATTTCAGATAGCTATGATTCTCAGGAATATTTTATTCTTTTATTAAACCTAAATCTTCCTCCCTGAAGTTTCCACTTGTTGCTCTTAATTCCGCCCAAGCAGAGTTGTTCTAGTTCTTCTTCCTTATGATAGACTTTAAAATACTTGACCATACTCATCTGTCCATGTGAAGTCTTCTCGTGTTCTTTCCTAGCAAGATCTTTTTATTCTCCTTTTATTTATTGCTTTCTTTTTTCTTTTTTTTTAGTTATATATGTACATTAATTTTTTTAATACACATTTCTTTATGAGTCATGTTGGGAGAGAAAAATCACAAGGGAAAAAACAAGATCTTGAAATCCTGTCATTCAGTGTTTAAGCTATCCATTCCAGTTTGGATCAATCTACCATTTATTAGTTTATCTAAGACATTGATTTAAAAAACAAAAATAAAAACAAACAAAAAAACTAATTAAATACAACTAAACTAAAAACTGCTTCCTAGAGCACTCTCTTCTAAGTTGATTCTCATGTTTTAATGGGTGCAATCATTCAACTGGTTCCCAACCAAATTAATTTTACTATCAAATAGCCCAAATGTCTCCAACTCATTCACATGAATAATATGAAAGACTTTGCTAAATGCTTTGCTAACTTCTAGATAAACTACAAAGCATCCCCTCTTTTATCAGTCTCGCAATATTAAAAGGTTTAACAACTCTCCCTGCCCTCAAGCTGTTAATAGTCTACTGTTACGGTTGTTGTTTGTAGCTCATTTTCAAAGAGAACATCTGGAAGGTGTGGCCATGGCTTGCAATTGAATTAGTCTGAAGTAAGGGAGGATAGTCCAAAATCAATAATGTCACTTTCTCTTCCAGAGCCATCAGGGTCCAGTGGCAAGATATGGATCTTGGGGACAGGAAATGGTCTTGATGCAATGAAAGGATACTAAAGAAATTCAGTTGAGTATAAGGCTAATTAAGATGTAAGAGAGTAACAGAAACTGCTACAATTGGAGAGGGAGGTGAAGAATGACTGTAAGAGAGCTTAGATTGACTAAAGATAAAGAGAACACATAAGAGAATCTTCCTGGATAAAAAAGAGAGAGAGAGAGAGAGAGAGAGAGAGAGAGAGAGAGAGAGAGAGAGAGAGAGAGAGAAAAGATAAGAAAGAATGTGAAAGATTGTCACAGAATTCTAATCTGAGAGACTAGAGAGAGATAGTAGGGGACAGGAAGGAAGGAAGCAAACAAGCATTTATTAAGCACTTACTATTTGCTAGGCAATTTGCAAATATTATTTCATTTGATCCTCATAACAACCCTGGGAGGTGGATGCTACCATTATCTTCATTCTGCATTTGACAAGCAGACACAGGTTAAGTGACTTGTCCAGGATCACACAGCTAGTAAGTGTCTGAAATGCAGGTTATTCATCATACCACCTTAGTACTTTTAAGATGAAGAAGGAAAAAGAAAAGAAAAGAAAAAATTACTGAGATGATCAAAGGAGTAACTCCAGAAATAAGCCAAGTAAATCCCCACTAAGAGTCAGAGATTACTTTGGATTGATGTGTGACTTTCTTTGTAATTGTGTTTATATAATTTCTGACTTTGTCTTGGCAGACAATATTGTCGCAAATATTTTATATTAACTACAGTTATTTTAAATGGTATTTCTCTTTCTATCTCTCGTTACTGAAGTTTGTGGGCAACATGATGTATGACTTTCTAACAACTATCCTCATGAGGCTTCTTTATGAAACCCTCTATGAATGGGAAAGAAGAGAAAAGGCCAACCCAAGGCAGGAAAGGAAGTGTGTTGATAAGGGGCTTCTCAGTCTCCATGGCCACAGCTTAATTCTTCCATTTCAATCCAATAATTAAATACTTGAGTTATACAAAGTCAGAAAAGGAGATACAGTTGATCAGGATAGTGAAGGGTCTGTAAATTGTGCCTTGGGAAGGATGACAGACTTGAAGAAGAGTTGGTACAGAGTGGAAGAAGGCTCCAAGCTGACCAGGGTTTTTGCCCACCACTTCCCGGGTTTATGGAGAAACAATAATAACATTCTCTTGACTGGTGGAGTATTGTCTGGCTAGGAAGCCAACCCCTGAGGCCACAGAATGTGGAGTATGTGGAAGTGAGATGTGAACAGAGAGTTAGTGTTGTGACAAGCATGATTACTGTCATAAGTCAGAGAGAACAAGCAATTAAAGAAGAAGATGTATAAAAACTGATAAAAATGTCATCCAGTGAGGGTGTCCATGGGCATGTCTAGGGGTAGTTAATTCTACTCTATGCCTCCCTCAGATCCTCACAATACCACCACCAAGCTTATCCATTTGTGGTAGCTTTTTACCTCTGCTAAAATAAAGCTCTTGTCTGTCTCCTTGAGAGCTAAGGACAAACTGACCATAATTTATATTATATGGAAGAGGGGGGAAAAACACAAGTCTACATTATGCTATAAATTAACATGTGATAGGTGAAACACCAGAAAATATGCCAGATGCTTGTGGAAACCCCATTAGACAGCAAGGTTCTATGGTAGAGAAGTCCCCACAGAAATCTTGAGAGGCCTGCAGCAGACAATGTGCTGGGGAAGGATAATGTAACAGATAAAATGTATAATCACTCAACTGGAGAGATGAAATTCATACAAATGCTACCCCACACACACACCAAAAAGAGGTGATTTCCGTTTATAGTAGCTACATTATCTAGAACAGGGCTTAAACTTTCTCCACTTGCAACTTCCTTTTTGGCCAAGAAATTTTTGTGACCCCAAGTATATGGGCATATAATAGGCATACAAATCAAACATTTACTGATAATAAATTATAATTTCATGACTCTCTATATTTAGTTACAAGACCCCAGATTGAGTCACAGCTCCACACATTAAGAAGCTTTGGTCTAGTATACCTTCATGTTTTGTACCCATGGCTTCTTTCAATTAAGATGAGGTTGGAGATGATAGGGTGATGTAGGGATCAAAGGGACCAAAGAGATGAGGATTGAGATATTAGTAGAGAGCTAGATAGAAGATGGTAGTATTTCTGCCTCCTGAACTTTATTGTCAGGCCCCTTGGGCTCAGGGAGTCTCTCCGGGCTTCTAGTGTCACTGACTTCCACAATCTTTTATCAGTGACTCACAGCATTTTTAACTCAATTAAACAAAGAGGCACCAGGTATCTAAAGATGGATGTACTCTACTCTCAAGACATTGAGATACAGGAAGAAGATACACTGAGATACAGACCAAGTATCAAAATGGGCTGGGATCACAGGGCTAGAGAGAGATCAATCCAGTTGCTGATCACTTAGGAATCTCCTGGAGAATCTAGCCTCTGACACTAGTTCATTGTCAGCCCAGGGCCTTGGCTCTTCTATACTTCCTCTGTTTGCCTCTGTCTCATATTCTTTCTATCTGCCATACCTTTCTATGTATCTTTGAATTTCATGTGTTTCCCTTTTTTTGACTACTTCTTTCTCTGTGTATCCTTCTGCCTTTTTATCTAGCCTATCATAAAATTATATAATGTTGGAAGTTCAAGGACACTTTAAATGTCATAGGATCATAGCTCTAGAACTAGAAGGGAACTTCTACTTTTACATGAGGAGAAATTGAGGGGTAGAACTAAATGAGTTTTACCCAAGGATACACAAGCAAATAGAAATAGGATTTCAAACTCAGGTCCTTCTCAGTTTAAATTCTTGAGAAAGCCATCTACAATCACTTTCTTCACTTCCTCTACTTTTATTCTTTTAAACACTCTGCAATCTAGTTTTCCAACCTTATCATTCAATTGAAACTGCTCTCTCCAAAGATAACAATGATCTCTTAATGTCTATCATCAATCCCCATCCTTCTTGACCTCGCTGCAGCCTTTACATATAACATCTTGCTCTTCTGTAGGTTTTCATGATCCTCTTCTCTCCTATCTCCCCATTTTTACCTGTTGAACTCCTGTAGTCTGATCTCTTTTGATGGATCTTCATCCATGTCATACTCTTTAACTCTGACTACTCCTGAATTCTTTCCCCTCTTCTTAACTTTCCTTTTTACTATCAAGGGCTCCATAATCCTCCCAATCTCACAAAAGCTCATCCTCAATACCTCAGTACCTGGTATTGGGAGTTGTCCCTGAATCCCAGTTTTTCCTTAAAAGAAGTTTCCAGTCCCTTCTTCCTTTATTCAAGGTAGTCAACCAATCAATGCCAAGCTTTGCTTCTCTTTCCAACTTCCTGGGAAGTCTTGGTTCCTTCTCTTACTTCTACTCTTGAGTCTAGATCCCAGGGATTTAAACCTCTAGATATCCACAGATAGATTTCAGGTTTGGGGGGCGAGGAGGTGGTCATGAACTTGGATGGGACAAAAATATTTTCAACTTTATTTCAAAATAGTTGGTTTCCTCTGCACTTCTTTGAATTTTATTTCATGTGTTTAAAAATATTACTCTGAAAAGGGGTCCATAGGCTTCATTAGGGTGTCCATGACATACAAAGAGGTTAAGAACTCCTAAACTCTCTTATTTGATTATCTTATCCACTCCAATAAGCTCAATTATCATCTCTATGTAGGTGATTCTTATATCTGTATATACCTAACTTCTCCTTTGAGTTTCACATTATCAATTAACTTTTTGATGCGTTGAACAGAATTTCTTGTAGACTTCTCAAACTCAACATATACAAAAGAGAACTCCTGATCTTTCCCCCCAACCCTCCCTTCTTCCTAACTTTTCTGTTACTAGTAAGGATTAATCCAAATCATGTAGGCCCCAAACCTCTGTGTTATCTTCAACTTCTCACATGTTCAGTCTGTTGTCAAATCATTTCTTTTTTTTCTTTTTTTTTTTTAGATTTTAAACTCAATGGCTTATTTATTGATTTATTGTTAGATCACAATTGTCAAGTACATAATAGACATGAGAAAAACAATAATAATTGAATTTCTTGGTGAAATTATGTAAGTCCCCCATTCTTGAAGATTACCAGTAATTAAATGAACATAGACAACAATGTTGTTCAGGCTATTTGTAAGTTTGGCAGCAAATTATATTATATTATATTATATATCTATTTCCTTTTTTATATTCATTTCTGTATCTGTCAAAAATCATACCCATTATTCATCCCCCCCAAAATAAGCCTTTCCTTCTTTTCTCTCTTTTTTTTTATTAAAGCTTTTTATTTGGTTTTGTTTTTTGGGGGGGAAAATGCAAATTTCTTTTTAATACCAGGGAGAGGGGAACCTCCTAATAAATTTTTTTTTAATAAAGCTTTTTATTTAGAAAACATATGAGTGATTTTTCTACATTGACCTTTGCAAAAACTTTTTTCTTCCCAAGCTTTTCCCCTCCTTCCCCCCACCCCCTACCCCTAGATGACAGGTAATCTAATACATGCTAAATAGGATAAATTATATTGTTGTCAAATCATTTCTACCTTTATATCATTTTGGGTGGGGAGAGGTGCTGTTGTCAAATCATTTCTACCTTTATGACATCATTTTGGGTGGGGAGGGGTACTATACAACTTTCTCTCCCCTTACACAGTTAATACTATAATATAGGATCCGAGTCCTTTCTTATTCCAATCAATCCTCCTTGCAATAGCAAAAGTGAGTTTCCTAAAGCAAAGGTCCATTCATGTCACCTTCCTACTTAATGAACTCCAGTGGATCCCCATTTCCTTCAGTATCAAATATAAAATTCTCTATTTGTACTTAAAGTCCTTTTTTCCCTTTTTTTTGTCTTAAAATTTACTCCCATCATGGACTCTACAATCCAGTTACACTGACTGTTTTGCAGTTTTCCCATATACAAACCTCCATCCTTTGCATTGGCCATTCCCAAGCCTGAAATGTTCTCTCTCCTCATATCCTTCCCTCCTGACTTCCTTGAAGATTTATCTCAAATTCTACTTTCTTTAGACCACCCTTCTTAACTCCTCTAGTTGTTAATGCCTTCCTTCTGATTCTGCTATCTATTCTCTTTCTCTTCTTCTTCTTCCTCTCTCTCTCCTTTTTTCCTGTCTCTGTCCCTCTCCCCATCTCTAGATATGCATATGTGGGTGTATATAACAATGTATGTACAAATACATATGCATTATTGTTTGTCCTTCATTCTAGAAGAGGACCATGACATGAGGGAGATGGTGCCATGATGTGCAAGTGAATTGGATTTCAGTGAGGGAGAGCTGTGCAAGGTCACCTTCCTTATTCACTTTCCCCTCCAGAGCCATCTGGATCCAGTGGCCAGATATATATATATATACACACACATATATGTGTGTGTGTGTGTGTGTGTGTGTGTGTGTGTGTACCTCTATCTATCCATCTATCTTGAATGTACCTAGTTGTTTAGATTTTGTCTATTCTTGCAAAAGAATGTGAGCTTCCTGAGGATGGTGTTTTTCCTTTTCTTTGCCTCCCTGGCACTTAGTGCAGTAACTAACACATGGAAAGCACTTAATAAATGCTTGTTAACTGAGTTACTGACAAGACAGGACTTAGTGTGATCAAGGGCTAACATCTGTGTGGCTTAGACACAAAGTATGGGCTCATAGGAAAGGAGATGCAAATGGCTAGAATAGCCTGGGAAGGCTTCCTGAAGGATTCGTGGATGGGCTAGTTCTTAGAAGATGAATGAATCTTACTTAAGGAGAAAGGAGGCAGTGTGTGATGATAAGAAAGGATGCTGGAATTGGTTCAGCGAGACTCGAGGTTGAATCTCAGCGCTGTTTTTCCCTTTGTGGCCTGGGACAAATGTTCTGGGTCCCTTTTTTCATCTGCAAAACAAGATGGTTGAAGAAGGTCCATTTCAGCACCTAGAAATATTGTGATCCTAAAGAAAGAAGTAGTTTTGCCTAAGGAGAGAGGTGGAGCAAAGCCACCAAGATGAAAACAAGCTTGATATCTGCTCTAGAGAATTTAGGAATCATCTGGGTGCATCTGACCTGGGATCTCCTTCTCTCCCTTGCCTTCCCCTCCCTGTTCCAACTCCCTCAGTAAAGGCCTTGACCACACTGGTATGCAAAATGATTTTGCCCTGCCAATGTCCCCTAAGCCCCACAGGGGTCAAAGGGAGCCTGAGACTTCTCTGGGATTCCGGGTTTTTTTGTGGGGCAAGTAGGTTAAAGGAGGCCTATGACCCCCTTTCTGATGACCTCTGCAGGGAGAAGGGGAGAGAATCTCTGGGAGGAGGAGGGAGAACGTAAATGGCACAAGAGGCCTATAGCTTCTTTGAGTCTATGATGGGGGTAGGAGGAGGACAGTGGGCACTGAGCGGACATGGGGAGAGGAGGTAGTGAAGGAGCTCCTGGCCTCTCTCAGTGAGTAGGGTGGGGAAGGGTTATGCATATGGATGTGGCTTTTTCCATCTCCTCCCCTCCTCATCTCCCCAACATCAAACAACTCCAGATACAGCACCCGACAGATCAAACAGCCCAGCCCAGCCTGCCCCACTGGCTGCTTTGGAAGGACTTGAGTGAAAGGCCTCATTTGCATCCTGTATGTGTGCCCAAAGATACTGCTTCCCCCAGCACCCATTTACATACACACACACACACACACACACACACACACACACACACATATACACACTTTCAGGCAGCCCTTTGATCTGGTTTGATGTCTCTTTCAGTTCTTCTTTCCAACCAGAAAGGATTTTATCCTCTGAAGCCTCCATCTCTCTGGGTCTTGTCTCTGGTCCTTTCCATCCTATGTCCCCCCTCTTCTCTCCTCTGTTCTCTCTGTCTCTGTCTCTCTCTCCCTCTCTCTCCTTCCTCCCCTCTGTTTCTCTCTATATATCCCTCTCTCCCTCCTTCTCCCTCTCCCTCTCCCTCCTCTCTGTCTCTCTGTCTGTCTCTGTCTCTGTCTCTCTCTCTGTCTCTGTCTCTCTATCTCTCTCTCTGTGTATGTGTCTGTCTCTCTCTGTATCTGTTTCTGTCTTTGTCTCTGTTTCTCTTGGTCTCTCTGTCTGTCTGTCTGTCTCTGTCTCTCTCATCTCTGTCTCTCTCTGTGTCTCTTTTTCTCTTATATTGTCTGTGTCTATGTGTCTCCCCCTTTTCCCACTCATTTTATTCCTAGCCATAGTAGGACAGAGCAATTGCATTATTTTAATGTTTTTCAGGAGATCCAATATCTCACTGATCCCTCTTCCCAGTGAAGATTATATTTACCTAGACTATCTCACTCTTGGTGATTCTTATCCTTGTCATTCCATGATTTTTTTAAATTAAGTTAAATTTTTCCAAACAAAGGTTTGCCTTATCCCTAGCTCATATCTTCCCCCAATTAAGAAAGTAAGAAAAAGGGGCAGCTAGGTGGCGCAGTGGATAGAGCACCAGCCCTGAATTCCGGAGGACCTGGGTTCAAATCTGTTCTCAGACACTTAACATTCCCTAGCTGTGTGACCCTGGGCAAGTCACTTAACCCCAATTGCCTCAGCAAAAAGCAAAAAAAAAAAAAAAAAAGTAAGAAAAATAAAATCCCTGTTATAAATTATAGTTAAGTTAAACTATAGTTAATTCAAACAAATTTCTGCATTGGCTATATCCCCCCAAAATATCTGATCGCTTCATAGATGTTGTGTTTGTCCCAAATATTCTTCAAAGGGTCTATAAAGTTGGAGAGGGAGAGAGAGAGAGAAATAATCACTATAATTGCTTTTCTTCCAAATCTTATATATTTTGAGTCATTTAAAGACAACATTCTAAGAAGGGATCCAATAAACTTCATCAGACTGCCTAAAGATCCATGACTCACAGAAAAGATTAAGAATCCCTGCTCTATTCAATGCCCTAAAAACTCTCCACTAAGTCTTTTACCACTGCTGGGTACGTTTAGGCTATCCAATTGTTGTCTTTCTCTCTGGCTATGGAACATGTCCTTGATCATGACTTTCACTATTTCTTATATGGAAGTCATTGTTGATAATGTGCTGCAGACTACTTACCTCTACCTTGTGTCTTTCCATTGACCTTAAGATCACCTGCAATTCTGAGATTGTAATGTCAATCATATCAGCCATAGCCAGCAATATGGAGAGAATATTGCTGTGAAAAAAGATTGCCAACTTTCCTTGGTGACTAATATGCAAATAAATTGATTTCACTCTTTAGAGTATATAGAATTCAATAGTAAAGGCATTTCTGAAGCAAGATTCATGGGATTCATGAGATTCTTGGAATCATCCATCTTGGAGCCACCTGAGAAGGCTTCCTGAAGGAGGAGGCTGGCTGATATTTGGAATATTTATATAATGCAGTTTGGTCTAGGACATACCATGAACCAGAAACCAATCTATTCCTCAGCACTTGAGGCATCCCTTTGCATAGGCTTCCTCCCTGAGGACACTAATCTCCTCCCTACCCTCAAAAAGCTAATAATTACTCCCACCTTTGTGCCTTGGCCCTTGCAATTTTTTTTCCTACCTGGCACACCCTTCTATTTTTTTACTACCTAGACAAATCTCAGACATCCTTCAAGTTGCAGCCTATTTCCTATTGGCTCCATTAAACCCTCCCTGACTACTCCAAACCCCATTGATCCCTCCTTTTTCTAACCTACTGCAGCACTTAACCTGAGCTGTGCAATCTTGGATTTAATCAATCAGTCAGCAAGCATTCATTATAAACTTATTATATACCAGGCACTGTGCTGATGCATAGCTGTGTCTTAATGTCAGACTATGTCTTCTCTCATGTTGTTTTGTGTATGTAAGGTTTGCCTCCCTAATTAGACCAGGAGTATCCACTTTCAGAAAGCACAAAGTGGGTCTTCTGATTCTCCCAACATGAGTAGGAATGGATCTAAAGACATAATAGATACTCAGTATAAGTTTTCTGGCTAACTCTTTATTAACTACTCCTTTGTGCATAGGATAGGAGTAGAGGCAGTGGATTGAGCTAGATTGCTTTTGAGGCCTCTGCTCCCCTGGCCCCCATTCTTTGAGACCCTCTGCATGTGCTCACCTGAAGATGGCAAGCCAGGATCAGAATGGAAAATATGTATGAGCCCACATATTAAGTCAGTTGACATAATGTATGTAAACAGTGCAATCTTCCTATTTCCTCCTTAATGCAAATGTTTGTATATACCTACCATTAAAACACATTGCCTCACCCCTTCCATCCCTGATGCCAGAAGGTGGCTGCCTAGAAACTGTGACCATCAAGGCCCTTTACCTAGCCATTGGGCAACTTAGTCATCAGGAGCCAACCAAATTATAAGGGGGACTGGCAGCACTAACTCCTGTATTGCCAATTTCTCCCATTGTCCCTCCTTCCTACATTAATTCAACTAGGTAGGGTCAGCACAGGTCTTGGAGTGACTATAAATATCAGGTTCTCCACATCCTCCTCTAAGAGGACTCCCAGGGCAGGAACTCCCAGAAATTCCCTCTCTGTTATCAGCCAATCTACTTCATTTGTGATCCCATGACCTCCCAGAGAGATGAGGACTAACTTTCCTCATCAATGAGAAAAGCTGGTACGATGAAAAAGTAAAATATTCAATCAATAATAATAGCATGTCTATTATGTTATTATATGACATATGAATGAATAAAGAAGCATTTATTAACTTCCTGCTATTTATCAGGCAGTATGCTCATTATAATGGTGGTAAGAGTTAGTAGAACAGAGTGAATATACCCCTAGTCTGTGAAGCAGGATGACTTGGATTTAATTCCCCCCAAACCCTCTGCCCCCAATACAGACTGGCTGGCTACATGAGCCTCAAAAGTCATTTGATATCTCTTGGTGTCCAGAAACTCTCAAAGATCATAAGCTACAGTCAAAGTGCTGGTCTTCACTGGGAAAGAGAGAACTTCTAATTGGATGAAATCACAAGTGTGGTTAAAAATAATGATGATGATAGCATTTCTATAGTACTTTTAAAATTTACACATAGTGCTTTTCTCACAACAACACCATGAGATAGATACAAGTACCATTTTTATAGGTCAGGAAATTGAAGCAAAGAAATTATATGACTTATACATAGTCACACAGCTAAGTGTTGGAAGTAGGATTTGAATTCACATCTTCTAAGTGCCCAGCTCTCTTTCTACTCCTGTTGCCTCCTTTTCCTATTCCCTGAGAGAAGAAATTCTACTTGCCAAGTAAAAGTTTTTTGTTCAGAAAGGGAAATTCATTCTTTTTAGAAATCCCTAAATAAATATCTGCACAATAACAAGTGTCTTTAAAACCTGAGCCAACCCCAAGCACAGAAGTCTATCTTCCTGGAGGTTGCTTGAGGGAGAATGGCCTTACAAGCAGAACAGGCTGACTTGTTGATGTGACATAGGGACATCCATATGAACTTTTCCTTTCCCAGTTCCTCCCCTAACTTTTTCACCTGCTAAGTGTCTCTAAACTATTAGAAGCTCATTTCTTTGTATCTGTTGTGTCTGGACTAGCTCTCTGGAGGACCTCAGTACCAGTCTGAGTCCTTGGTATTAGTGGAGAAGTGATTAGGTAGGACTCACATGGATGGTCAAACATAAAGTTCATTTATTCCAAATTCTCTCAGCCTTATATACCCTAATACCCTTATATAACTATAGCAATACTACACATGTGGGACCACATAAATAACTTGCTATTATGTGATGATGACTCTTTACCACTTGGTATTACTCTGCTTTAATTACAAAATAGGTTGTCACTGCCCCCTGACTTCTCAAGAAGGCTGAGAGTCCTTAGGGGAGATAGGTAGCTAAACCAGACTCAGCAGGTTCCCTCTGGGCCTACACCTCACACAGAGTTTCCCCACTATCTGTGGCTCTCTACAATATCAAGACATTGAAGGTCTTGGCTTAAATGGAAATGCTCCTAAGAAAAGTCACACCTAAAATCAGGGGTGCTTACTTAAATTACAATCCATGGATCCCCAAAGTGACCTGTGAAGATAACTTGGATGACAAAGAAAAAAAATCTTTCTTTTCATTAACTCTAACTGAAATTGAGCATTTTTCCAAATATTAAAAAACATTATTTTGAGAAAGTGTTCATAGGTTTCATAAGATTACCAAAGGGTCCATGAGACAAAATATCAATTAAAAAAAAAACTACTCGTAACACACTTCATCCCTTAAGTGATTAGCTGACACATTACCAGAGACAGAAGAAAGATATTTTAAATTCTTGCATAATGCAGGTATGATCCCAAGGGGACCCATCATAGTAAGAGGCAGAGAGATGTAGTTCAAGGTGTACTGTATTTGCAATGAGAAGGGGAAGGTTTGAGTTCCAGCTCCCCCATTAACTGAATGTAAAAAAAAAAAGCCTCAATATCCTTATCTATAAAATAGACTTAAAGACTCTTGCCTAACAACTCCCACTAGTGTCCGGAAAGATCTTCATAAATATGAAAATACTATATGAATTAGGATAATTAATAATTTAAATACCAGCAAGAGTATGGAAAAGGGAGAGGAGTTCCTCCATAGGGTAGATCTCAATAGTCACAACCTGGATGGACTTTTTTAGATCTTGGGGATGGTGAGTTAAAAATCCTCCATCCTCCTTCTGAGGGAAGAGTAGCTCCTTCACTGAGATCTGGGATCTGACCCAGGAGAAAGAGGAACTGCAAGCAGGTTGGCTGGAGAGGAACAGATACCCTCACTAACATAAACACAAAGGTTTTTTCCAAATGCTGAAGATTGTTTTTCCAAAATAAAAGTGGGAGGTAGGTAAACACTTCAGATCACAAGCTCATAGGTTGTTAGCTCTGCAAGAAACCCTAGAGATTTAGTCTAAACCCCTCATTTTACAGATAGGGAAACTGAGGCTCAGCACAAGAAAGGACTTTGCTGAAGATTTTATGTGTTTGGGATTCTTGCCCTACCAGAGCAATCTCTTTCATGCCAACAAATATTTCCCCAATCTCTTCTCATTCCTGCTTCTATAACTCTTGTTATTATACCCATCCAAAGCCTGCACATCCTTTAAGGTCACAGGTTCAGATCCTATCTTCTTCAAGAAGGCTTTCCCAACTACCCCAGCTCATACAATCTCCTTCTCTGTTCTCTGACATTTGAGATTATTAGGTGATCTTATACCTTGCTCTATGATTCTCCCCTTGTTTCAGATGTGACGCTTTTGTGTCCTTACCAAACTGAGAACTTTCATAGAGTAAGGACCATATATCTTTCCACTGTCTCCCCAAACATTTAGCTCAGAGCAGGGCTGAGAATTGGGGGCACATAAAAGGGATGAGGACAAACATTCCTTAGTAAGGCAGCTAGGTGAGGAACTGGATACAAATTCAAACTCTGCCTAGGCAATTCTTAGTTATATAAGCTTGGGTCACTTCACCTCCTTTGGGCCTCAATTTCCTCATGTGCTAAATAAGGAGAAAACATAGAATCTCATTAATAGAAATTATGAACCCAATGCTAGAGCACAGATGGAAAATGAGGAGCAGAAGTAACCTGAAGCCTACAAACTGGCCTTCCAAGGATGTGCCCAGCTGGGGTTGCTGAATTACCTTCTATACTCCCCCTTTCAGTCTCTGACTCTCTCCTTCTCCCTCCCTCTCTCTCTCCCTCCCTCTCTCTCTGTCAATCTCTTTCTCTCTGTCTCTCTCCTCTCTCTCTCTGTCTTCTCTCTCCTCTCTGTCTCTGTGACCCTGTCTCTGTCTCTCTGTCTCTGTCTCCCTGTCTCCTCTCTCTCTCTCTCTCTCTCTCTCTCTCTCTCTCTCTCTCTCTCTCTTTCTCTCTCTCTGTCTCTCTCTGTCTCTGTGACTTTCTGTCTCTGTATCTCTCTGTCTCTTTCTCTCTCTCCTTCTCTCTCTCCTCTCTCCTCTGTCTCTGACTCTCTGTCTCCGTCTCCGTCTCTGTCTCTCTCTCTCTCTGTCTCTGTCTGTCTGTCTGTCTGTCTCTCGTGACTGTCTCTTCCTCCTCCTCCCTCTCCCTCTCTCCTAGAAACCTCCTTTTGTCTTTCCTTGTTTCCTCTCTAGGTCTCTACACCCCCCCCCGCATTTATTTTTATCCCCTTCCTTTTTCATTAGACTACACTGGCCTAGGCTATATAGTGGCCTTGCTTGCTGCAATGTTGTTATGGCTTGCAGGGATTTATGAGGACGCCTTGTCAATTCCTGCGGACTGTCCCATGCTGTGAGTTATGCAATAGGCCATTGCCTTAATTAAGACAAACGGCCTTTACTAGATCTGTCCCAGGGAAAAATTATTCCCTGGGCTCCCTCTGTGTAGCCTGATGACAAATGTCTACCCAGGCAGGTGTGGTACAGTTGTTGTCCCTGTTTCACACAGGCTCCACCTCATCAAGCCGGGTCTCCAGCCCCAGCCCTCTCATCATAGAGGTCCTGGCTTTACCACTTTGGTATAATAGACAGTACACAGGCTAAGAGTTAGGAGTTCTGACTTCAAAGTCTGCCTCTGATACTTACTAGCTATGTTGGAAGTAATCTCTCTGAATCTGATTTATCTGCAGAATGGGACTAATAGGTATAGTACCGGTCTCACAGGGTTGTTGTGAAACTCAAACAAGAGCGTGCAAGTAAAGTACTTTTTACACATTCTAAAGCACAACATAAATGTCAGTTATTATAGTCTGGAGTTAAAAGCCCCAGGTTAAAACTTTGCTTCACCCCACAACCTTTTACCCCAGAGTTCCCCACTAGGTGACTGTGGGTCAGTCATTTGCCTTCATGGAAGAATCCTAGACTAAGTGATCCTAGAGTTTCCCTCCTGTTCTAATGTTTTAAGCATCCTCAGTCCGACCTTAGTGAAGGTTGAAGAGATAGCCACATCCTCTGGTGTGATTTTTCAAGGCTTTCAGAAAATCTTTCCTCTTCCCTGAAAATTTCTTTCCCACTTACTTCTCAGTGCTGAAAATTCTTGTCATAAGACACAGCCCATGATTCCCCAGTAAGAGAATGAGACCAAAGTACAAACCTCCCTGACTGAGCAAATGCAGTGACCTACATATGCGCTTTTCTAGACTGGACCTGTGACGTTTTTGCTGTAAGGAACTCCCAATGAAGAAACTCCCCTATCTACCAATGCAGCTCAGCAATGACATTTTAGCTTAGAGCCCCAGGCAAGGAAGGGTCAAAAGACCTGCCAAGAATTGGAATAACCAACATGAGTCAGAAGTAGTAAATCCAGGCCTTCCTAGTTCTGAGAGGGCTTGCTATTGATTTACAGGAATGCACAAAGTAGTCTACTGGACTTAACAAAAATGTTCTTATAATCTACATTATACTGAGGTGTAAATGACTAATGTCAAAACATTTTCAGAGAACAGGATTCTTGATGTAAAAATAGAAGGTACCACAGAGAGATGAAGGGGTGTTGGGTTACTTCTAGCAAATTTCACTTCAAAACATTGCTATGGAGGTCTCCAACCATATGGAGCCAGTCACCTCTTCATTCTCCCTAGCCATAGAAGGAAGAAGATATTTCCAGCATAGCAAATGGTCTCCTAGAGAAAGAATTTATAGTGGTTCTAGACTTTCAGAGCCTGTGTGTGCAACTTTCACTGCATGCGCACGCGCATGCACACATACACACACACAAGCACACACACACACATACGCTCACACTGGTTTTTTCTCCATACTGAGACTAGTGTGCATCCTAATCAGGATTCTATCCCCTCTCAATTTGTCAGTGTTTCCCCCCACACACACTCACTTTGCTATTATCCCCAAACTCCTCATCCTATACTTGAGAGAACAGAAATCTTGAGTACTTAGTGCCCTCTAAGGAAAGGCAGACCTTCGAACAGTAAGAAAGGAGCAAGGCCAAAGATTGGAGCTGAAGTTGCATTTGCCTTCCTTTCTCACTTTTTTTTTTCTATTGAAGTAGAGACAGGAAAGAATAGTCTAGTTACTTCTCAGTTATTTGTGCAGATGAATGGGAATAGCAATACTCATAATCGCAATGACAGATTTTTTTTAATAGCCAAAAGCAAATAATCTCAAATAGAAGAAAATCCAAATGCTGGTTCCATTGGAGCTTTATAATGTCTGTCTTTCAGTTCATTTCAATCAATTGATTGTTCTTAAATATTACAGTCCAGGGTATCTTAAGAGACCCTCCCTGACAGAAGTAGGAAAAGCTTTCCAAAGGCAGACCTCAGACTTCCAGATCTCCCTATTATTACTGGCTTCCCTGAGCCCTATGCTCAAGAAATGGAAACCCCCTTTCTCCTCTGTTTCTATTCTGGAGTGCTTCTATCAGCTGGCACATCAGAAGCTCCTACAATTCCAGCATGAAAAAAGACTCAACTCCCAGACTCCATCCCATAGTATACCAAAGGACCACAAAATAAGACAGTGTCCAGCTTGTCCAATTCAGAAATGCCATTTCAACTGTAACCAGGTGGGGTGAGTGGGATGTTGCCCCAGAGGGTCAAAATTTAGAAAGTACTGATTACACTTGCAGTTATTCAGTAATATAGAAAGTTTTCAGTGTCCTGGAGTACAACTTTCTCCCCTATACATACCTTAAGAATGAACCCTGAGTGATCTCCTTAAGCTGGCAGTTTCTCACTATCCCTTACCTACCTTCACATACATACAAGGAAAAAAGAGGGGGAAATAAATGTGCCAGACACCCTGAGAAGTGCTTTACAAATATAAAGTCATTTAATCCTCACAACAACCCTAGAAAGTAGGGGATGTTATGATCTCCATTTTACAAGAGAGGAAACTGAAGCAGACAGAGGTGCATTCTGCAAGTATATATCTGAGGCATATATCTGAGGCAGGATTTGAATTCAGTTCTTCCCAGCTCTAGGTTCAGCACTCTGTCAACTATACCAATAGCTGTCTCCCATCGTTCCTGGCTCTTGCCATGGAAGCAAAAATTCCTGGTTCCAGCTCTTCCCTGAAGTCTAGAAACCTCTATTCAATTCCTAACTCTATCCCAATCATCCATCATTTGTGGCCTTCTCTACAGAGACTCTCAAAAAAGTCCTGATTCTCTGTCCTCTTTCTCCAGATTATCAGCCATCCCTGACTATCTTCTGCCCCTCATGAAGTAGTCAATCACTGCTCCCTTAGCCCTGTTCCTATTTCAGGTTGAACTCCCATTGAACCTGATTTCCTGTCTCTTCAAGCTTAGGGCTCTTCAGATCTCCAAATCCCACTGGGCTTAAAAAAATTCCCTCTAATCATCCTCAGTTTTCCTCCTGGATACCTGGATTTCCCCTGCTCTCAGTTTCCCCTTTGCTCTTGAGGCCTCTTGCTCTTTCTTCTCCTCCTAGGACCTTACCCCTGCCTCCCCTTCTCCCTGAAAGCACAGCAGCTGGAGGGGAGAGAACAGTAAAAGTCTATTGCAGCTATAAAAGGCATTAACCATCTGAGCACTCGTCCCCATCAGGCAGAGCAGCCCATTCATACTTAAACAGGAAATATTGTTTAATGCCGATGGTAATGAGCGAATCAAATTTTGAAAATTAAGCCCGAAATTGAGCATTAGAGCTGGGGCGCTAGCATTTGGCAAACCAAATGGCATTGCTGCTGCCCACCCACAGCTCCCCACCCTCCTTCCCAGCCCTAGGTCTTGTCTAAGACCACAGTCCAGCCAGACAGATGCTCCTTAAATGCTGTAGTGTAAAAGGCCATGGAAGACTTCCAGACAAAAATAGTTTTGCCTACACCAAACCTGCCTTGATGCCTGAAATTCCACCATTAGTATCTCCTTTCTTCCAGTCAACCTACAGGTAATTTCTTCTAGGAAGGGCACTGTATTAAATTGGTCCTTCTTTGTGAATGAATTAACTCAACAAATTTCCTCTCTGACAAGAAAGATACATATGAAGAAAGAAGATGAGAAGCTTTGGAAAACCTGAGAGGGAAAAAATGGCTAAAAGGGGTGGGGGAGGGATGCACAGGGGCAAAGGTGCCAAATATACTTCACCAACTAATCCTCAATTTCCTTTTCTGTAAAATGGGTCCTTTTACCAGGCAGTTACAGCCAGTCATCCAATTCACCCAAACTCTTAGAAAAATGTTATCAGAGCTGAATGGACCTCAGAGGTCATCCATCAACTCAAACCTGTCCTACATCAATAAGCCTTTCAAAGATACCCCTGACAAATGATTATACAGCCTCCACCTGAAAACCTCCAATCAGGGGAATGAAGGTCATTACACTTTTAGATAGCTCAAAATGTTTGGAAGTTTTTCTTGCTTTCCTTTTCCAAAGTGTATGTATGTACCCTGGCACATAATCAATAGTAAGGCTTCTGAAAAGATGGTAGCCATCCAGCTGCCACTAACAAGGAAAGCACTCTTAAAAAGAAAAACTTATGTGATCATTAATATTATGATTATTATAAATTATATATTATTAATAATCATTATCATAATATAGCACTTTATAGTTCTTCAGTATACTTTCATATCTATTAATTTATCTAATCTCACAAACTCCTCCTGAGATGGGTAATACAAATGTTCATTTTGTAAATGACAAAGCTGAGACCTAGAGGCTAAGTAACTTGCCCCCCAAAACAGTCAGAAGCAACCACTATGATAGAACTCAGTTCTTCCAACGACAATGACAACTACTAGTACTACCATCATCTACTAGTACTACTACCCACCACTAATATTACTACCAGCTACTACGACTTGCTAGCATTGATATTGTACTTCTTAAGATTCAAAGTAATCTATCATCTAATCCACATATTTAAATATAAATTGACTCTTCAAGCCAGATACTGAAATGAATAAGAGTGTAACTGATGAAATCTGAGTGCCATTAAACTTCATTTAAACAGACCTAAAAGTTGTTATCTTCAATCTCTCTACAGCTTTTGGCGCTACTATCCCCACCCCATCTCCTGCTTCCACCTATGCTCAATCTTTGTTCTTTCCTCAGCTTCTCTTAGCTCACTGACTAATCTTCCATCTCCTTTGCTGGATGTTTCTGCTACACATTAAAGTGAGTATTTCCCTAAAACTCTGCCTTGAATCTTCCTTTCTTTTTCTACATTTTTTCTCTTAATAATAATAAAACTTTGAGTGGGTTGAGTTATCATGTTTTTGCAGATGACTACATAGAATCTCAAAGTCTAATGCAATATTGTCATTATTGTCACCTCAACCTGTACATCCTAATGACATCTCAAACTCAACCTGTCCAAAATGGAACTTATTATATTTTCCCAAATGAAATTTCATCCAACCTTCCTTATTTCTATTGATGAGACATCCTGCCAATCACCCAAGTATACAACTTTAAAGTCATTTTTAACTTCTCCCTAATTTTGTCGACTTTTTCTGTCTTCCTCCTTCCATTCATGTAGGCTACCCTCCAAGCTTGGGATATACTTCCTCCTTATATCTACCCATTGAAAGCCTCTCCTATGAAGACCTAGGTCGGATACCACCTGCTACAGAAAGTGTTCCCTGAAATCCTGCTTTCCCAAACTTCTTATGGGACTCTGTCCTTGTCATATTTTACTTTGGTGTAGGATATTCATGAATATGTCTTAATCTCCTATTATATTATAAGCTCCATGGAGTCAAGGTCTGTTTTGTTGTTGTTGTTGTTGTTGTTGTTTTTCTGTCTCTGGGACTTAGCATGGCAATCACTTGAAACATTTTATTGAATTGAACTCAACTCTTATTTTGCTTACCTTTACAACACATATTACAGAGACACAAGTAAGGGTGAAAATCACTCTACCCCATGTAAACCTGATCTTTTATCAGGTGAGAATACATCTTAATTGCTTCACTATTAAGAAAAAGCTGCCTGGAGAATAGAGAGAGGCTGGAAGGAAAGGGAGAAGCAGCATGGCTTCCAACTAGCTGGATGCATTTTAGACAGGTGACATAGGGTGTGACTAAATTACTCAACTAATCCATACACAATTTCTGTTTCATGTAGGGAACAATAGAGACATGTTCACACCTGATAAATATATCTGTTATACTGATAGGGGAAGGGGAAAGAAATGATTTTGGCTCTGCCTTTATACTACCACAGATATCCCTTTTGAGGTACAGCCATATTTTCTCTGGGTTTTTAGATTAGTGGACCCCTAAGATCCCCCTCAATGGATTCCTGCCTCTGTAAGGGCAATCCAAATGGAGTTTTTAACTCACCCTTCTCTTGAACAAGCAAGTTAACTTAAAGAAGAAAAAACTCAGAAAAACTTCATAGATTCTTAGGCCTCTAAAAAGATTAAACACATAGGGTTGTTTATTAGAAATATTTTTAGGCCAATAGGCAAAGCTTATCCTATAAATATGTAATCCCTGAAAATTTCAGACAAGCTGTTTGAACTCATGTCATCACAAGACAAGCATTCCATGTTGTCTTAAAAATAAAAAAAGAAAAATACGGACATTTTTGAGCTCTAAGAGTATGATTTAAATATATTAGATACTAGTTTATTTAAGAATCTAAATGAAGAATCTAAACTTCTCTTTTCAACTTAAAAATAAATTCTTGTAATGAATTCAGTAATACAATAGATATTAATACTTGAACATCTCAACAATCAAGTTATGAAAAATAAAATAACCTGACTTTTAAGGAAATACCAAAAAACCCCACTCACAAACATACAATTGCAGTCTAAAGCAAGAAGGAAAATAGCTTGAAAACAAAGGTATCTAATAACTAATGTCCCAGGTAGAGAATTTCTCTAATGGGTCCCCACAAATGCAAAGGGCCCAAAGCTTCTCTCAAATGAGTCCCCCTTCACATTTATAGCACATATAGTCTCTAGCATCCTATAGGAAAGGAGCACCTTACTACCATTGATGAGTTAGTCACCAAGTCAAAAAAAATAGCCTCTCAAGATATTAAATGATCAAATGTAAGTTTTAGAATTTTTTAGGCCAAGAGGCAAAGCTTATCCTATAAACCTCTAGTCCAGAAACATCTCAGGCAAGCTGTTTGGATTCATATCACCATAAGATAAGCATTCCATGTCCTCTTAAAAGTAAAAAAAGAAAAATATGAACATTTATGATATATAAGAATGTGCTATAGACAAACTTCTAGGCACTAGTATTTTAGGGATGCAAGAATCCAAGTTTCTCCTGTCAACCCAAATATAAATTCTCAGTCACTGTCACTGATCTTTGAAAAAATGTGGGAAGTGGAAGATAGACCATAGGAATGGAAAAAATACTGTCCAGATTTCAAAAAGAAAAAGAATGGAGCCTGAAAACTTGAAGCCAGTGAGCTTGACTTCTATTTATGATAAGATTCCTGACTATATTTTTAAAGGTTAGTTAATGAACATCTAGAAAAGGAAGGGAGTGATTATGAAGACTCAACACAGCATCAATTTAATTCAGTGAGCATTCATGAGATGCTTTCTATATGCAGACACCAGGTCCAAAGGATACAAAAATGAAACAGTCCTTCCCTTCAAGAAGTTTACATTCTATTGACCAAAACAATTTGTAGAGAAATAAGTAAATACAAAGTGTATACCAAAGAATTTTGTGGTAGAGTCGGGGAGGGGGTTGCTATTAGCAACTGAGGAAATCAGGATGGGCATAACCTGAGCTTTGGAGGAAATTGGGGGGATTCTGTGAGGAAGGCAGAGGTGAGAATAGTCTATGCAAGGGGGAAAAGTTAGGAAACAGAATAAAATGGAGGAGGACCAGAGAATTGGCCCATTGGATTAGGGCATTAAGGGGATGAAAGAGAGCTCTGAGGAGGTAGTAAAGGGGTTCAAAAGCTCAGAAGGAGTTCTGGTTTTATCCTACAGACTGTAAGGAGCCACTAAGCTGCTTGAACTTGAGAGTGACACTGTCAAATCTGCCCTTTAGTCAAGGATGTGCTGATAGATATTTAACAACTGACTTTCCCCAAAAAATGTACACACAGCAAACTTTTAAATTTAATCTGCAATATTATCTTTTCCTATTACTTTCTTAAGTCCAGAAAAATCAACAAAATAATAAATTAACTCTGACTTGTAGCACTTACCAATTTCTAAGTTGTAACTGCTCACACTGAAAATTTAACAACTGGCTTTTGTGATCCAGTATGCGCTGACTGCAGCATATCACTGGCTTTAAAAATGACCATTTGTTCATTGTGTTGACAGAAAGTGACAGACGTGGAATATATGGGGGAGCTAGAATTGACAAGGCTTAGGAGCTAATTGGATGTGAGAAGAAAGGGAGAGGAAAGAGTTGAAGATGGTTCCAAATGTTAGTATCTGAAAATATGGTGATAACCTAAACAGAAACAGAGAGGGTTTGTGGGGAAAGATAATGAGTTCTGTCTTTGACACATTTAATTCACTGAGAATAAGTTGTGCCATACTAACTCCATTTCCTTTTCTTAATGGGTAGATCAGGGAAATGCTATTAAATATAGCTTATATAGAATTTAGCCCAACGTTTAACAAAGCCTTTCATGTTCTTGTGAACATGAGCTAGACAGTAGTGCCATTCAGAATAGACTATCTCGAGCAGAAATGCCATCATTAAAATGGTTCAATATCAATTGGAAGGGAGTCTGTAGTGAAGTGTCCCAGGAATCTTGCTAATTAACATTTTTTACTACCTAAATTAATGCACAGTTAGCATGTTTATCAAATTTGCAGGTGACAAAAATGCTAGAAAGGATAGCAACACCCTAGATAACAGAATCAGAATCCAAAAAAAATCTTGAAAGGCTAGAACTTTGGGTTGATCCTATATTAAGATGATATTTAATATGGATAAATGTAAAATCTTACACTTGGGTCCAAAACATCATTGTCACAAGTGCTAGATGAGGGATGCATGGCTATATAGCAGTTCACCTGAAAAAGTATCTGGACATTGAAGCAGACATTAAGCCTAATATGAAACAGCAGTGCAATCTAAGAACCAAAAAGGCAAATGCAATTTTAGGTTGTTTGAAAAGAGACACAGGATTCATCAGGTCTAGGGAGGTAATATTCCCTCTATTCTGTCTTTGTCACACCATGTAAGAGACATTGTGATCAGTTTGGGCATCCCATATTAGGAAGCTGACTATGTTTAAGTGAGATCAGCAAGGATGGTGAAGGGTCCTGAGGTCATACCATGTGAGGAACAGCTGAAGTAACTGAGAATGTTTAATTTGGAGGTCAGAAGACCAAGGAAGAATATGATAGATGCTTTTTTTTTTTTGAGACAATTGGGATTAAGTAATTGCTTAGGGTCACACAGCTAGTGTCAGTCTGAATTTGAACTCAGGTCCTTCTGACTCTAGGGCCTGTGCTTTATCCACTGTACCATCTAGCTGGTCCTATGATAGCTGTTTTCAAGGGTCACTATGTGGCAGAAGGGAACGAACTTGTATTTTTGGCCTCAGAAAGCAGGAAAACATGGTCCCATTGCCCCAGGAACAATAAGGGAAAAGTTTTAAAGAAGCAAATTTAGGCTTGAGGTAAGAAAAAATGTTCTAACAAACACAACTTTCTAGAAGTAGAATGGACTATCTTGGGAAGTCATAGTTTTCCCCTTCTCTGGAGGGTTTTGAGTAAAGACTGGATGACCTGATAGAGATACTTCTAGTCCTCTAGAATAGAGGACTAAATAGTCTCTATAGTCTCTTACAACTTTGAGATTCTGCACTTTAATGAATTCAATTGAAACAAGATGATCTGGGGCATTGATAGCCGTGCCTTTGATGTCTTCTTGACCCAGACTGAGGAAGCCTGTATATATGTAAATGAAGATATCAAGGATAAGAGGCCAGCATCATCAATTCACCTCTGCCCATATTTGCACTGAACTAACATGTGGCATCTTTCATGTAAGGTCATAATGCCTGACCCCATGACCCATGGTTTTTTTTTTGGTGTGGACTTTAAACTGAATTCCCATGTGTGGGATTGTATTACAGTGAACTGTTCCTCTTACAAATGTTTGTGAAATAGCCGGTGGGTTTAAGAGGTTAGAGTATGCTGATCATTAGGTGGGTCAGTCAGTAATTAAAATTAGAGAATTTCTCTAATGGAGTTTTATTGGGCAAGAAACTGACTAGTCAAGATGGAGTTCGAATCCCAAACTTTGACCTGATTGGCAACATTCATTCCAATACATTCATGTGGTTGGTGACTCCAGCAGTGTGAATTGGAAGATGCACTGTGTTGAAAGGAGGAAATATGAAGTTTGTCCATCTTGAATTCTTGGTTATGAGTGAGGATTCTTCTCCCTCAGTTCCAAACCTCTTCTATCTCCTTATTTCTAACATTCATCAATTGACCAGACCAGCCAGAGACAGTTTGCCTGCCCCATCTATTCTTGGTCTTAATCCCCACCCCCATCTCCAACCCTCTAAGGAAAATAAGTTCCCAGCCTTAGAGAGTCCTCAATACCCATATTTAAGAGATTTTTAGCACAAGACATAGGATATCTTACAGAACAGTCTACAAATAAGTAAGTGCCTGCAGAATGCCAACTGATCACACTGGGGATCCCAAGGAGAGCAATCCTAAGAATTGTCTAAGTATTATCCAGGGAGGCTTCCTGGAGGAGATCCTCTGGAAATCAGGTTTCTTCTGTGGACAACAACCTTCTGGAGAGTACTTGGTAATTCATAGATCCCTGAGGAGTTCAGAAACGGGGGCAAGAACCCAATCCAGCCCCCAATTTAGAAGTATTCCAAAGAAGGAATTACCTTATCAGTGTATTAGGCAGGTTTGGGGGATAGGGTGTGGGTGGGAGTTAAGGGTGGGGTAGAAAAGAGAGAGTTGGCAAAAAAAATAACTGGCAAAAGAGAAGTGGAAATGTGGAGAGAAGCGTGTGGATGAATTTTAATGCAATCAGAAAGCTGTAATAATGATAATAAAGGAATATATTCAGACGTCAGGAGAGGGAGAAGGGGACCAGGCTGCAGCTCCAGAATTTAAATCAGGCAGAGGCGGAGAATTCTCTCTCCCCTTTTTTCCTTTCCTTTTTTTCCCTCCCAATGAAGGAAATGGAATTTTTAAGCAGGAGGGTAAGAGATTAGCAATTGGCAGTTTTTCATCTCTTTGTCTTCCAGCAAATCCCATTTAATCAGGGACTTTAATAGAAGGAGGCTCTGGCCCAAAGGCTGGCTGGGTCACTGGGTGAGATGAGAGTCATTGATCCCTGGGGGTGGGGGAAGTGCAGATCCATGGCATGCACACAACACACACACACACACACACAAACATACACACACACACACACACACAGAGTTTCAATAACCTCCACTGAAGTCTTTAAAAGCCCAAGTTTAATCTGCTCTGAAATGTCATCACCACTTCTGAGAGAAAATATGTTGACTTTTCCTTCACCTTTGCCTGTTTTCTCTCAGTCTCTCTCCCTCTTCCTCTCTCCATTTCTCTTTCCTTCTCTCTCTCTCTCTGTCTCTCTGTCTCTCTCTCTGTCTCTCTCTCTCTCTCTCTCTCTCTCTCTCTCTCTCTCTGTCTCTCTCTCTTCATTTGTTTGTCTCAGTTTCTCTTTATCTTTCCATTCTGCTTTCCCCCATTTCTTCTTTATGGGTCCTTTCTGCCTTGTCTCCCTTTCTCTACTTCTAATTCTCTTTCTTCTCTTTCTCTGATTCTATTTCCCCTCTATCTGTCCCTCTCTTCCTCCATTCTGGCCCCATCACCTGAATCAGTCCATTTCTCTGGCTATCCTTAACTTTGATATTCAGAGATAAGTAATATCTCAGAGGCCAAGTCAATTTGAGGATTGAGAAAGGAGGTCAGAAGACCACCCAGGATACTAATGGCCACCTTGGCAGAAGGCATCTCCCTATCTAGTGTGTATATGTGCTCCACTTCTTCTAACAATCCATATCCCTATTCTCTAGCCACACCCAACTCCAAATTCCCATTCCTGACCCCAACCCTGGGGACACTGGAAGGAAATTCAGATTTCGAAGGAAGCCTGGAAAGAAGGTCCTAAATGTAGAATGGACCAGTTTTGAGAATGGGGCACAAGTCCCTAAGGCTCCAGGGATCAATGGCTCCTGAACTATCCATAGAACCTCTCTATCTGTCTCCTGGTCAAACTACAGTTCTAGACTGAACCTGGGCTTGATCCTTGATCCCTCTTCAGATGGCAGGCAAGGGCTTCCACTGAAATGGGGTAGCAAGCATGAGAGGGCACACCTGCCCATGACTTGCCCAAGGAGAATAGATCCCTGAGGCTTTAGGGTGGAGCAAATAAGCACCACACCTGATTGGGAGGCAAGGTGCAGCCTGGTACAGTGGAGATCTGATTGGCTCAGCAGACAGCAGTCCTCTGATATTAATTACTTGTGTGAACTTGGGTAAATCACTTAACAACCATTCCTCCAGTTGGACTGGAGGCTATATATAAGGTATAAAAGAGTGCCTGTTGACTAATGGAGAGTATTAAGGAGGGTGGTGGGATGGGGTTGGAGGGACAGGTCAATCAAGGAAAGCTTCCTGGAAAAAAGGCAGTTCTGGGCAGTGTTTGGCAGGAGAGCAGAAAAAGGAACAAGCACCTGCATTTCTCCATCACTGCCATCGTCTCATTTTGAACTGGCCTCAGTCAATGTATCTCATATGATGGGAGAGAGGAAGCAGCATGCAGGTGTTTGAGCATATGTGTATGCAAGGGGTGAGTTCTGCCTGCAGGGAATAGCTCCCAGTGAAAGAAGAGTAAATAATGCCCTACAGAGGGCATGTGCCCCTGAATTCTTTGTATATCCCTATGTCCATTTATGCCTGTTTGTCTCTGCCCTGGCTGCCCTTCTGTGTAGGTGTATATGTGTCTGAGTGTTTGCCCTGAGTATGTGCTCTTTCTGCCTTTTGGTGTGCACCTATAGGCCTATGTATATGGGAACACATTTTTTTGCATGTGTTTGTATATAGTTGTGTGACTATTTGCAGGTAAGTGTGCATGAGTGCATTTGCATATGCTTGTGTATGTGTGTTTATACAGGTGGAATAAAGCTCTTTTTGCTTTGAAGGCTATGTTTGATCTCTGGATCAGATGTCAAACTGCACTGAGCCTGGGTTTCCTAGGGAAAATGTAATTCTGTTCCATATGAGAGGGTGGTGAATCTGCTTGCACACAACACTGGACATGTCTTATGCATGCACACATGCATGCTTGGGTACATATGTGTATGTATGTAGACAAGGGAAAAAGAAAGGGAGATGTGTATGTATAGATGTGTGTGTTTGAAGTCTACCCTGTATTATCATGTTTGAAACTGAGGAATGCTAAAGTTTTTGAAAAGCAATGTGAAAGAAGATAAAAGAGATGGTGTGGTAGGGTGCATTGAGCCAGGAGTGGTGGGTGAGGAAAGAAAATCTGAACCTTCTAGTCAAACTTTGCAGCCCTTTCCAATGATGTGACCTAAGGTCATCCACCTGCTTTTTCATGAAGTTGTTCTAGCCTTCTCTGCAGAACAGATGGAGAAATGAGGTGGCCTGAGATTGAGAATCTCTAGCAACACACCTCCTTCCTCCTCAGTCCCCCTTGGTCCTCATAGGGCTCCCCAGTTAGAACCCCGGTAAGCATCTCCTAATTTTGTTCCAGAAGACAGAAAACTCTTTGTTGGCATGCTCAACAAGCAACAATCTGAGGATGACGTCCGCCGGCTCTTTGAGGCCTTTGGAAACATTGAGGAATGCACTATCCTCCGGGGGCCAGATGGCAACAGCAAAGGTAGGAGACGGGCCAATCTGATGAGGGAGATGTGGCCCCCACTGTTACGGAGTTCCTGCTACAGAGAGAGATGGGAAACTCCATATCTGGAAAACAACGGCAGAAATCATCACTGCCAGACTGAGCTGGGGGGCTGTGTCATGAGTTTTCCCTGTTGGAGGCGTGGGTAGCAATAGGTGAGGGAAAGCTTCCTGAAAGAGGATAGAGAGCAGAGTTTAGAAGATGGAAATTCAGAAGACCCCTTTTATCCAAGCTACCAAAAGGCAGAGAGTGGGGAATGGGTTTGCCCTCCTCCCCTCCCCTCTGCCTCTTTCTCCCCCATCATCTGGCTCTTCTTGTCTCTGAAGCTCTCTCTCCTTATATTTCTCCCTGTGCCCTTTTCTGCTCCAGCATCCTGTGGGTTAGGTCAGGGTTTGGGTTGAATGGGGTCCATAGCTCCATTTTCTCACCATATTGTTCTCCTCTCACCAGGGTGTGCCTTTGTGAAATACTCCTCCCACGCTGAGGCCCAAGCTGCCATTAACGCCCTGCACGGCAGCCAGACCATGCCGGTGAGTGAGATCCTTGGGTTGGAAGGGAAGGAAGGACACCCTGCAAGCTAAGAACCCCCTATCTCCAAATACACAGATTTCCAGGGCCCCAGAATCTTGTCTGTCTCTCGAATGCCAGGAATTAAAGCTCACTGAGTGCTAATTGTCTGCTAGGCATTATCATAATGGTTTCTAAGTTGAGTTTGGAAAGGCTCTATGTCAGTAATAAAGTAATATAGTCTAAGTATTCATGATTGTTATGACGAAAAGCTTGTTATGAATGGACGACCAAGGTGGTTGGCGATGAGGGCTTCTTGGGATTGAGGAATAATTGTCAAATGTCCACAATTACACAAATGCCTTGAACGTGGGATTTTAGAATTTAGTGCTAGAAAGAACCACAGAGATAATATAGGCCAGGAATAAAATAATTTGCACAAGATCAAAGAGATAGCGAATGTTAGAGTCAAGATTTAAACAAAGATTTTTTTTCTTTTTTTTTTTTTTTATGAACCAGGCTTTCTACATAGTTTTTAATGTTCTGTTGTCATACTTTCCTCCCTCTAGGCACAGAGTCCTAGAACTAGAAAAGACCTCAGAGATTCTTTCATGTAGTCCAACCTTTTCAGTTTATAGATAAGGAAAATGAAGCCCAAAGTGACATAGGTAGCCAGCATTTTTCATGGTGCCAAGCACACTGTAAGCACTTAATGAATTTGTTAACTGACTAAATAGGATTCAAATCCAACATTTTATATTATTCTTTGTTGTCCCCCTGCACTAGGTTGCCTCCATCCTGATTTTTTTCCCTGGCTCATCTGGGGTAGGATGGGGAGCAAAAAAAAGGATTCTTTCCCCTGAGACCTTTAATTGTTGGTTGTCACTACTTCCTTCTTGTGCATTGGTAATCCTCTACTCTTGATCACTTGAGAATAGTTTTCAACTTGGCCCTTACCCTGGTATCTCTGAAATATATATGTGACCTTTTTCTTTTTTCCTTTTTTTAGAATATTTACAAGAATTTTTCCCAGTAGACATTATAAGAAAACAAAGGGGGAAAATACTATAGTATAGATGTCCCTAGTCTTCATGAAAATGTCCGTGGCTTTAGGCTAACTGGGTCTTAGCTTTTTTAACTGACCTATTCCTTAGGGTCTTAAAGAAACAGTTTTATCCAAGCCTTTTTTTAATATCTGATGCTACATTAGGCCCATAGGATTTGCCTATATCTTAGAGGGACTCTATACACTTCGGTCACTTCAAGTCATTTCCTCACAGATAGGGTCTTCAGTGTTAAGGAGAGAGACCTAAAGGTCAGGGATAGAGACAGATTAAGGGAATAAAGGACTGAGTTTTACAAGGAGGGGCCTGAATATTCGTGATAAGGCCTGATTACCAAAAACTAAATTAAAGATCTCAGTATGCAGGATACAGACTATATATCAAGGATGAGGGCAAAGGATGCAGATGTGGGTCCAGTATGAAAAATTCAGGGAAGGTTAAGAATAGAAGCTAAGGATTGAGATAGGGGCTTAGAGTTAGGGACCAAGACTGAATAAAAGGGCTAAAAACTAAGAGTTGGGAATATAGGTTAAGGGTCAGGATGGTGCTCAGGTATGAGAACAAAAGCTTAAAATAGGAGTTCCTTCTTTGAGATGGGGAAATAAGAAGTTAAGGTTTAGAGAAAGGGCAATCAGGTCTATCTCCTCAACACTATGAAAGTTTCAATTTAGGAGTTTTATATCCCATATGATACATAGTAAGTTATTGAAATAGGTTGAAACTCAGTACTTTAAATGATTTCTGAATAAGAATCAATGGAACAGTTCAAGTTCTTCAAGTGTTATCCTTCTGGATTTAAAAAGAAAGGAAAAAACTTTTTTTTATTTTTTTTTATTTTAAGCTTTTTATTTGTATAACATATGTATGGGTAGTTCCCCAACCTTGATCTTTACAAAGCTTTCCAATACAAATTTTACCCCCAGTCCCCTCCCCTCCCCCAGATGGCAGGAAGTCCACTACATGTTAATAATGTTGAAATGCTTGAGAAGTTATGCAAGAAAAATCCTATCTACAAGAGAAAAAAAAGAATCAGAGAAAGGCAACACAATGCAAGCAAATGTCAATAGAGATCATGAAAATGTTACGTTGTGGACCATATTTCATGTCCCTCTTTCTGGGTGTATATGGTTTTCTTCAGTGAACAACTGGAACTGGTTTGAGACAATTCTTTATTGCAGAGAGCCATGTCCATCAGAATTGATCATCATGTAATACTGTTGTTGCTGTGCATGATGATCTCCTGGTTCTGCTCGTTTCACTCAGCATCAGTTCATGCAAGTCTCTCCAGGCCTCTCTGAAATCGTCCTGCTGGTCGTTTCTTACAGAGCAATAATATTCCATAACATTCATATACCATAATTTATTCAGCCACTCTCCAATTGATGGGCATCCCTTCAGTTTCCAGTTTCTAGCCACTACAAAAAGGGCTGCCACAAACATTCTTGCACATGTGGGTCCCTTTCCCTCCTCTAAGATCTCTTTGGGATATAGGCCCAGTAGAAACACTGCTGGGTCAAAGGGTATGCACAGTTTGACAACTTCTTGAGCATAGCTCCAAATTGCTCTCCAGAATGGTTGGATCCGTTCACAGTTCCACCAACAATGTATTAGTGTCCCAGCCCTCCCACATCCCCTCCAACATTCATCGTTATCTTTTCCTGTCATTTTAGCCAATCTGACAGGTGTGTAGTGGTATCTCAGAGTTGTCTTAATTTGCATTTCTCTGATCAATAGTGATTTGGAGCAACTTTTCATATGACTAGAGATGGTTTTAATTTCATCATCTGAAAATTGTCTGTTCATATCCCTTGACCATTTATCTATTGAAGAGTGGCTTGAATTCTTATATATATGAGACAATTCTCTATATATTTTAGAAATGTGGCCTTTATCAGAACCATTGAATGTAAAGATGATTTCCCAATTAGATGCTTCCCTCCTAATCTTGTCTGCATTTGTTTTGTTTGTACAGAAACTTTTTAACTTAATATAGTCAAAATTATCCATCTGGTGTTCAATTAGGAGTTCCAAGTCTTCTTTGGACATAAATTTGTTCCACCTCCACAGGTCTGAGAGATAAACTATATTACGTTCCTCTAACTTGCTTACAAAGTCCCTCTTTATATCTAGATCATGAACCCATTTAGATCTTATCTTGGTATGTGGTGTTAGGTATGGGTCAAGCCCTAATTTCTTCCACACTAGTTTCCAATTTTCCCAGCAGTTTTTGCCAAATAGAGAGTATTTATCCCAAAAGCTGTGTTCTTTGGGTTTATCGAACACTAGATTGTTAAGGTTAATGCCTAGGTTGTCCTGATAACCTATCCTGTGCCACTGATCCGCTGCTCTATTTCTTATCCAGTACCAAACGGTTTTGATGACCGCTGCTTTATAATATAGTTTTAGATCTGGTACAGCAAGGCCACCTTCATCTGCCTTTTTTTTCATTAATCCCCTTGAAATCCTTGACCTTTTGTTCTTCCAAATGAACTTTGCTACTATTTTTTTCTAGATCTGTAAAATAATTTCTTGGGAGTTTGATTGGTATGGCACTAAATAAGTAGATTAGTTTGGGTAGTATTGTCATTTTTATTATGTTCGCTCTGCCTACCCATGAGCACTTAATATTTTTCCAATTGATTAGGTCTGATTTTATTTGTGTGGAAAGTGTTTTGTAATTTAGTTCGTATAGTTTCTGACTTTTCCTTGGCAGATAGATTCCCAAATATTTTATCCTATCATCTGCTATTTGGAATGGAATTTCTTTTTGTATCTCCTGCTGCTGAACTTTGTTGGTAATATATAAAAATGCTGATGATTTATGTGGATTAATTTTGAATCCTGCAACTTTGCCAAAGTTGTGAATTGTTTCTAGTAGTTTTTTAGTTGAGTCTCTAGGGTTCTCTAAGTATACCATCATGTCATCTGCAAAGAGTGATAATTTGATTTCTTCATTACCTACTCTGATTCCTTTTATCTCTTTTTCTTCTCTTATTGCTAAAGCTAACATTTCTAATACAATATTAAATAGTAATGGTGACAGTGGGCAGCCTTGTTTCACTCCTGATCTTATTGGGAATGGTTTTAGTTTGTCTCCATTACAAATGATGCTTGCTGATGGTTTTAAATAGATGCTACTGATCATTTTAAGGAAAAGCCCATTTATTCCTATACTCTCTAGTGTTTTTAATAGGAAAGGGTGTTGGATTTTGTCAAAGGCTTTTTCTGCATCTATTGAGATAATCATATGGTTTTTGTTAATTTGGTTATTAATATAATTAATTATGCTGATAGTTTTCCTAATATTGAACCAGCCCTGCATCCCTGGTATAAATCCTACTTGGTCATAGTGTACTATCCTGGGGATGACTTTCTGTAATCTCATTGCTAAAATCTTATTTAAAATTTTTGCATCAATATTCATTAGGGAAATTGGTCTATAGTTTTCTTTCTCTGTTTTTACCCTACCTGGTTTAGCTATCAGCACCATATCGGTCTCATAGAAGGATTCTGGCAGTATACCTTCTGTCCCTAATTTCTCAAATAGTTTGTGTAGTATTGGAATCAATTGTTCTTTGAATGTTTGGTAGAATTCACATGTAAATCCATCTGGCCCTGGAGATTTTTTCTTAGGGAGTTGGTTAATGGCTTGTTCTATTTCTTTTTCTAATATGGGACTATTTAAATAATTTATATCCTCTTCTGTTAACCTCGGCAATCTATATTTTTGTAGATATTCCTCCATTTCATTCAGATTTTCAAACTTACTGGCATAAAGTTGGGCAAAGTAACTCCTAATTATTGCTTTAATTTCCTCTTCATTGGAGGAAAGTTCTCCCTTATCATTCTTGAGACTAACAA